>JASDQU011375759.1:54855-66641 GCA_032191745.1 Picea mariana
ATGTAGAATTATTATCCAATAATGAGCAATAATAAATGAACAATCACACACATACATAGTACACCAATGTTTTACGTGGAAATCCAAATCAGGAGAAAACCATGGAATGATTTTTATTATATGTCTTGAAGAATTACATTCATTGGAAGCACCAACTTCCTTTGTTTTCTAGCGGCAAATCGAAGGAGGCTCCAATCACCTAGTTTATCAGGCTACAACCTGAGGGAAGCTCCAACTCCCCAATTCTCTAGCTACAACCAGAAGGAGGCTACAACCGGAAGATGGTTACAACCACCTATCCTTGCCCCGTCGAACCACCTCAACATATAAGTAGAATGATGGAACCAATGTCAACCTATCACTATGAGATATACTATTGTACAACTGAATCAACCTGTACCACTAACCTGTATCCAATCTGTACAACTTCTCTGTAATCAATCTATAACTGATATGAACATGTATCTACAAAAATACAATAGGTACATGACCTGTAGTGCTGCAGCTCGCGTATGTATGTGCCCTATATGTTATGAATCCCATGTATGTATGTGCCCTAACTGTTATGCAGCCTGTGTATGCCTTTTGGAACTAGGTTTTCCTTTCACTTGAAAACTTCTGACCCTTTGTACCTTCTTTCACATAGATCTATAACATGTCACTATATCCAGATTGTAACTGTACCCTATTCATCCATCCTCACACATAATCTTTACTCAAGGAAAATATATCTCTCTCTAGTCATGTGCCACATAGGTGTGTGTAATCATGAACAAGCATAATATCCCTCACATGATATTATTCATCAAACCCTTTTTGATATTCAACCTCTCAATACATCAACTACTACACAAATACAAGCTCTCAACCATGTACCATAAAAATGTTTAGCCATATGCCAAGAAATACAATATCTGCCTCACAAGAAGTATCAATGATGAACATACCATCACTGTATTTCTATAGATCTGACTTATACATAAGATCCCATGTAGCCACTAGTATCTCTAGGGAGAATCCTTAAATTGCCATTGTCATTCCTCATGCTTACATCAAAATCCAACTATTAATAGAAATAAGACATACCTTTTGAACCAATGAATGGATATGATGTATCTGAGCACTTTAGACCTTCCTGGGAGCTTGATCTTAGAATCTAGAACCTCTGCATCTTCATATTCTCAAGTTTCCATGGATTTATCAACATGTACTCGCCCTATACACAGCCATCTCGCGTACGTACACACCTTATTCACAAAAAACTAGCGTACATGTACACACCCTATACACATCCAACCCACACATGTACGCACCATATTCACAGATAGTCGACATACATGTACTCACCCTATACAAAGACAGCCCACGTATGCCTCAAAAAATAGGGTTTTTTGTATTCACTGTAATTCTGAGAATTTCTCCATCCACCCTTCTTGCTACCTCAGATGTTCTCCACTTCAGATGTATGCACAAGTATTTACAATAAGATTTACACAAGAAAATATATATACAATATGTACAAGTGTGTCCTTAATGAGTTATGTTTGCCTCTTATTTATATCTTCATGTATCCTTACACTTTCCTTATTTTAGGTCTTCTCCATTTAAAATAATTTCTTTTGCAAGACACTTTGAGTCTTGGGAGCTTCTATAAGAATCATGAGGGTTCTTCAACTTCATATGGTCATAAATCTCTAACCGTGAGGACTTATGTGATGTTCCAGATAACACCGGAAATGGCATAACAAGAAATATGCATCTAGGATAGTTTCACTGAAAAATTCATTGTCCTTCATCTCATTATTCCACAATTAAGCATGGTTTCTGTAACCATACTTCTAGGATAACTCAGTTCGTAAAGCGTCTTCCCATGAGGGATTTCACCGTAAGGGGAACACTTTCTAGTTCAACCATCTATACTTCTTATCAACCATGACAAGAGAATAATGAGTCATCTTTACATCAAACAAACTTGGTTCCATTACCCAAACCTTTGTGCTACCGGGATTTGTTCAAGGGTTGACATCAATGACAACCAACCTTAATCAACACATAAGTCATGTATTTTTCATTCTCTACCCACTATTCATGATCATCATTGGAACATATCGACTCTATTTCCATGGATGTTAAATCAATGATCAAATTTACAACAACATTGGAAATTAATTTGTTATTAAAAACTAGTTTGGAATCATCCTTTAAAATACTATCTTGAAAATGTTCTTTGAAATCAGATTGTAAAAAACAAGAGACATGGAGATTAACATGATATGTTTCAGTAATTGGAATAATTTCTTCATGTTGTGTAAAGACTAAAATTTTATTATGCAAATCTAGATCAAAATCTTGAAAAACAACTTCTTGCAGGTTAGAGGTGTTTGCAATTTCCATATTGTATTTTTCTATAACATTTCCCAAGTTAATGAATTCCACGTCATTAGTTTCAAAAAGGGGAAAACAATTTATTTCTGGCAATTCCACTTATCCTAATGGTAGTTGTAATGAACCTATCTCAAGAAATAGTGAGAATGAAATATCTAGTGGGAAACAATCAAGATGCTGAGAATTTTCCTAATTGTTTGAGAGTATACCACCTTCTTTAGGGAAAAAGAGAAGGTACGTAAACCAGTMAMTKATTTCTTGGATGGTAGGTCTATTATTTTCAKGAAACMTACAACAAATTTGCATGAATATTTGACATAAATCATCCAGAGGTTCATTTATGTTCCTACAAATTTCTACCAATTTATTAAAAATCTCTTCATAATCATTGTCTTCTTGATTACCTTGTTCATGACATGATTATATAAGCAATTATGGTGGAGGATACTATTGATAATTTGAATCCTTATCATTATTCATTAATGAATTTTCCTCTTCATGAAAAGAAAATAAATAGGAACAGAAGCTAATGAATTCAGATATAACAGGTTTTTCATTTTCACAAAATCTATCATAAATCGATACAACTCTCAATAAGAATTCATCAAAAGATTCATCTTTCATTTTTTTTTGTTTTGTATTAAGTTCAAAAAACATTTCATCATATTCATAGTTATCATGCACATTTAAGAAAAATTCCATGAGTTGGTGTTACACACCCAATTTCCACACTACTAAATGGCACACTTATGTATCATATTCTACTAAGTGTCACATGTATGTATCACTTATGTAGGTTTTGATTTTCTACATTCATAAGTGTCGCAGTTATATTTTTCTAAGTTCCGTAATTGAATGTCACAATTGTAGAAGTGTTGATCATGTTTGATACACAAATTCGGGGAGAAAAACCATCACATGGGGTCCTAAATACACTCTATCATCATGTGGAAGTGTCTATCACGTTCCCTAGACAAATTGGTGAAGAAAAATGATTATTTGAAGGTCAGAAAACCATTTTTTACCTTGTGTTTTAAGCCTTGTTTGAGCACTAACGTCCCCTTTCCCATGTATGGGGAGCGTTAACACTCCCTAGTACACTATGTAGGAGCATTAGTAACACTATGTGGCCAGTGTTGGGGGAGTGTTAGTGTTGTTGAGATAACCCACCTTTTTCTATGGGAAAATCCATAGATGCTCTTGAGTGGTTATGGTCAAGGGATGACTTAGGAGCTCAAGTCATACATATTCCCTCCATTTTGAGTATTTGATCCTAACCTAAGGAGTGAATATCTTAACCATTCCCTTGATTTTCTATGGTGGTTAAGATTCTGAATTTTCTATATAAGAAATTCCATTCAAAAGCTTGAGGGGAAGAAAGTATTGAGAGTATGAAACCTTTTTTATTGAGACATTAAGAGATAGTTCATAATAATCATCATTATCATGAGGTGATGTACAAAGGGGGATGGAAATGAGAATATTGGAAGAAAGATTGCATTTGTTTAGCATGGTTGTAAGTATCCAATATTTTTTTCATTAATACAACTTGGCCTATTTAATAATTCTTGTCTTGCTTAAGTGTTATGAGGAAAATCTCTCTATGGCTAGGGGAAAACAAAAACAGATGGAAATGACTGCTGAAATAAACTCTATTCTCAAGTATTCTCTATAAAAAAATATGCTAGCAAGACAAGATAAAAGGCCTACCTCGTCCAGACGTTCGATGAAGTCCACTGTTGATCACTTGAACCAAAGCAATATACCTGCAAATAGTCCTCAACAACCAAGGAAATAAATCATATGGTGATAGTATATGATGTTAGCACATTCAATAGCATAATTCATTAACATACATAACAAATATGCCCATGGAATAATAATTCAAATATTTGCAAGATATAAATTGAACGAGAAAATAACATTTCTATTAATATATGATCAAGAGAAGTGACTAAGTTATAGACTTTCATTATGGCATGGTCCGTAACTGAGAAACTAAGTTCCTTTGTAATATCCCCTATCCGAACCCAATTTTAATGTAAATGAAAATGTCCTTAAGCTGGTGAGTTGTTTGATATCAGTTTTTTGTATGTACCTTTCATTGCATTGTCTGTGCATGTACTGCACAGTAAAATGAGGAAGTGTTCACATTTTGGATACCATGCACAAAAACTTAAGCGCGTGTGATTTTGAGGCTAAGGAGCCTTTGTGTATATGTTGTGTTATATAGGATGGTGAGCCAGTTTTGTGATTATTGGGCCGGAGAGCCTAGATGTTAAAGGCCAGTGTGCCTAATTTTGTATATTTCTTAGCATTAATATAAAATACATCATTGTGCACAAACCGACCATGATAAAAGAGTATGGGGGACTAAAATCCACTATTTAGGGAAAGGGTGGGGGCTAAAAGTTAAGGAAAAGGGGATAAGCTAGGGAGCTTAAGACAAAAAGGAATATTATATTAATATTTCTTAAATCATAAAGTATGGATAATTATTTTATCCTAATTTCTAAAGTTGGGGACAAGTGGGACAAAGTAGCTCCCCAACATGACAAGTGTCAAGTTGGGGACATGCATACATACAGTTTGGACTTAGTTCATTTTCCAGGATGCCTCCCATCATTCAGTCATTCAATCAATCATCCATGAGCATTTGTACACTCATTGAGATATCTTTTGTACTTTTATGTCACTATACCTGGATATGTATCCATCGCCATACTTGTTGGTGTATCTGGTTAGCTTGGGAGTTGGACTGAAGAAGCAAGTTGTCAGGCCCATGGGATATTGAAGAGGCAGGTTGTTAGGCCCGTGAGCAATTTCTTTCTGGGTGAGAGAATTGCTGGGAATTGTTTTCCTGAAAGGTGATAAACTACAACTACAGGGCTCTGAGACTTCTTGTCTGGCCTATTGTTGAGGCCCAGAAAGGATGTGGGGTAGCTAAAGGATTGTTGAGCAGAGAACGGGAACACTTCCTTGGGTGGGACAAGCATGTGGGGAATGAGGGACTGTATGCTATTAGTTTGAGTTGGAACCTGTGACAAAACCTTTCATGTTGTCTGAGATCCATTAGCCTGGTTAGGAATACCTTTAACTGGGTGGAGTTTAGTCCCAGCTTGGTGGTGACCCACTACAGAGAGTGATGAGCAGTTTGGTCTAAGGATGGGAGGTTCGTGGAAGGTTTTCACGCAGTTGGTGATATTCTTACCAAGATAAGTGTCAATTGTGTGATAAATTTACATGTTGCATTATTATTTACGTGTTTATTTTTATGGGTTTATCCTCTGGGTGGCTATAAATGTATGTATATTTATGGGTATTTCCTATATATGTTGCATGTATACGTTTATTGTTATTTCAGTGTGAATTTGTGCATTTACATATGTATTTGTTTGTTTACATTTTATATATATATATTTCCACAATTGTTCTTTGTGTATATATTTTAATTGAATGCAGTTCAAAATATTTATGTGGCATAACTCATTTGGATGTTGGGTATGTTACAATATGTTCCACGAAGAGAACAAAAGAGTTCTTTTATGTAGCGTGCCCCAACGTGGGTGGTCAGGGATGTTACAATATGGTATCAGAGCTTTAGTTTTCAACATTGAGCCTAGATGGGCTGAGCAAGTTGAGTTGAAGAGAAATTTCACAGAGGATTGATTTCGAAGTGGCCAAATTTCAAGTTACAGAGCGTCCATGGTAAAATTTAGAAGCAACGACGAGGAATTGGAAAAAAAACCCAATTTTTGTTGTTAAATTCATGGGAAAATTGAGAAATTTGGCCAAGTGGTGAGATACTCTTGATTTAATATCGGTTGTAGAAAAATTTGGACCTAGAATGGGTCAAATTTGAAGTTACCGTGAAACCATGATGGATAGAGCGAATTTAGGGATTAAAATTCTCAATTCGTGAATTGAGTTTGTGAAAAATTTGTTCCAGAAATGTCAACCTAAAATGATTTGTTGTTGCAGAGGTTGAACTAGTGTTATTGGGGTGAAATTGAACAAATTTCTTAGTTGTAGAATGTCTATGGTAAAAAATTGGGGAAAAGCTAAGTAAAAGCCCCAATTTCTACAGTGGAATTCATGAGGAATTGATGCGCATAAAAATATATGTGCACAGGTGGGTGCACTAAAAATGCATGATGCGCAGTAAAAAGCTTATGATATGTAAAAATGTGGTGCCGCGCAGAAAAAAATTAGTGTGCTGGTGCGTGCACAACATTTTGGCACCGCGCGGAAAAATGTTGGTGTGCAGGTGCGCACACTAAATTTTGGTACTGCATGGAAAAATGTTGGTGTGTGGGTGTGTTCTCTAAATTTTGGTGCCACACAGAAAAATGTTGGTGTGCGGGTGCATGCACTAAATATTGGTGTCGCACGAAAAATGTTGGTCTGCAGGTGCATGCACTAAATTTAGCATTTTGCAGTGCGGATTGAGTGACACATGCGTAATGAGATGTGTGTGGTGTGCACACTCATAATAATGGCACATATGATATGTGCAATATTGGAACAACGCATAGGAGTTTGGTTGTTGCACACGCAATGTGGGTCTATGTTGTCGTGCGACAATTTAGTTAATGGTGTGCGCAAAGTATTGGTGTGTGGTGGGAGCGTACTAAACTTTGGCTTGGTGTAGTGCGTAGAGTAAATCTCACATGGAATATCATCGCACGATACAAAAATTGTGTGCAACAGGTAATAGTGCAAGAACAAAAAATGCGCATGGTGGATATTGGTGCGCGACACAAAAACAGTGTGCGTCGGTTATTGACGTGACAAGGAAGTGATGCACAGTGATTATAAGTTCACGGAGAATGAATTACCTTGTGGTGTTGTTTTGAATTCTAAATATGGGAGTATAGGTTTAAATGTGTGCGCACAAAGTCATTTGAATGGTGAACAACAATAGAAAAGCAGCGATTTTGTGCAACGTTTTATATCATTTGAACACCATCTTTTTGCAATGCGTTTTTGAGGCCCTTAAGAGCGTTTTTAGAAATGAAAAAACCACGAGATCAAAGTGTACCGAGGTACATTATATCTCTTCATCTCAAATAAACGATCTCGTAGACATATTTCTAATGGTGTAAATCATTCGTCAAACAGATATTTTATGAGAAAGTTACAGCACAAACAATGGAGGGTAAATTTTAAGACCCAACTAACTTCAAAGAGCCATAACATTCTACACCGGAATTCGATTGAGTCGCAGGAGTAGTCAATGGAAATATATTGAACCATAGAAGACTGTCCCAAATCAAAATTAAATTTTTGGGCATGCTAAAAGTGTTTAATACGGAAAAGAAGGTACCTATAGCATTCCAGACCAAAAACACGAATTGGCCTAGAACTTCAATAGGCTATAACTAGCAGCCCAGAACCTAGAAAAAAGCGTAACTTGGATAGAGTATCCATAATATGTATATTAAGAAACTCAATGGATATCCTATGGAAATTCTAATGCAATAGGTGCAAAAATGCATATTTACAGCACAGAGTTGTGTCAAGTTGAAGAATGAAAAAAATCAAACCTCCTACATTTGATGGTGAGCACAAGAAGGATGAATATGCAAAGACATGGTTGCTAGGCATGAGAAAGTATTTTCAATTGCACAATTATTCTTCTCATGCAGATGGTAGAATTTACATCTATCAAATCAAGGGAAAGGCATCCATGTGGTGGGATTAGCTTCTATAGGTGCAACACATTAAAGAGAAAAGTGTTACTTGGAGGGAATTCAAGAAGTGCTTTGAGAAGAAATTCTTGACTAAGAGATATTATGACAAGAAAATGAAAGATTTCTTTGAACTCAATCTTGGGAGTATGACGATAGATGAATATGAGAGAAGGTTTTTAGAACTGTTGAAGTATGTTTCTTTCATTAAGGATGAGACTATTAAGATTCAAAGGTATTTGAATAGATTTCCATCATTCTTCAGTGAAACAATACAGTATGATGATCCCAAGACATTGGCAGAAACCATAAGGCGAGACAAATGCCTATATGATCATAAAAAAGCAAGGCCAACTTTCCAAAAATCTTGGGAAGACAAAAATAAATTCAAGATGGATCAAAGGAAGAAGAGGACTAAGCCACCTTTCTTCATAAATAATCCTTAAGGACAACCAACTTCTAGAGAACCCAAAACAATTGAGATAGGGGGTCAAAGGCCAAGGAAGCCACCTATTCAATGTTGGGGTTGTAAAGGAGATCATATGTTCAGATATTGTCCTCACAGAGGTGAAACAGTGAGGATTGTCCACAATGTACATCAAGATGAAACAATGGAGAAAATGGGCATAAATGTACCCAGGATCTATGCAGCCCTGGACAAAAAGAAAGCAGAGTATCAGTCACACATGATTGAAGTGGAAGGTATGATAAACAACCAAACCCTTGTTATTTTAATTTATTCAGTAGCTAGTCATTTTTATAAAGATCCTAAGATGGTGGAAAGTTTTCATTTCCAAAGAAGAAAGAATAGGAAATCTTGGTTGGTGCATCTGGCTATCAGAGCCAAAAGAAAATTTAATGACATGGTTAAGTCATGTCTTATGGACATGAATGGAATAAACACCAAGGCAGATTTGAACATCTTTCCTTTAGGTTCCTATGACTGTCTAATTGGGATGGACTGGTTGGACCAACATCATGCTATCCTATATTGTCATAACAAAGAATTTACTTGATTGGATGAGGATGGGAACCAAAGGAAAGTGTAGGGAATTCCCAGGGAAGTAACCATCAGAGAAATTTCAGCATTGGAACTAAAGAAATGTTATAGAAAAGGGTGTCAAATATTTGCAACTCATATGGAAGAGACACCTAAAGATAAGGTGCCAAATTTGTAAGATCATGAAGTCTTGGAAGAATTTGAAGATGTGTTCAAGGAGGTACTAGGACTACCCCCAAAGAGAGATATTGATTTATCTATAAATTTAATGCCTGGAGAAGCTCCAGTGTTAAAGACTCCTTACAGAATGAGTACACCAGAGTTGAAGGATTTTCAAATGCAACTTGAAGAAATTTTGAATAAGGGGTATATATGCCCAAGTGTGTCATCTTGGGGTGCCCCAGTCTTGTTCATGAAGAATAAAGATGGGACATTAATATTATGCATTGATCTCAGACAGTTGAATAAAGTGACTGTAAAGAACAAGTATCCTCTACCAAGGATTGATGATCTATTTGATCAATTGAAGGATGAAAATATATTTTCAAATATAGATATCAGTTTAGGAGACCATCATTTAAGGATTAAATAGGAAGATATCATCAATACTTCCTTTAGGACAAGGTATGGTCATTATGAATTCACAATGGTGTCATTTGGGTTGTCAAATGCACCAGTTGTTTTCATGTGCTTAATGAATGGTGTTTTACGAGAATATTTAGACAAGTTTGTCATTGTCTTTTTGGATGACATCCTTATATATTCTAAGTCAGAAGAAGAGCATGAGTATCATTTGAGGATGGTGTTCCAAGTATTAAGGGAGCATCAATTGTATGCCAAATTGAGCAAGTGCTCATTTTATCATAAGCAAATTCATTATTTGGGACATATCATTTCAGAGAAAGGGATAGTAGTGGATCCTAAGAAGATAGAAGCCATTAGAGAATGTTCACCGCCAAAGAATGTGATAGAGGTAAGATCATTCATGGGCCTTGTAGACTACTATAGGATATTTATTGAAGGATTCTCAAAGATTTCACACCCAATCACTTCCTTACAAAAGAAAGGTGTGAAGTTTCAGTGGACATTGGATTGTGAAAATAGTTTCCAACACTTGAAACAATTATGAACAAGTGACCAAATACTAAGGATTGCAAACCCAAATGAAGACTTCATTGTATGCACAAATGCATGTAAAGAAGTACTTGGTGGAGTCCTCAGTCAAAATGGGTTTGTTATAAGTTATGAATCAAGAAAGTTGAAGGAGCATGAAAGACACTATGTCACTCATTATTGGGAGTTGGCAGACATAGTGCATGCCTTGAGGAAATGGAGACACTACCTCATGGGGAAAAGGTTTGAGATAAGAACAAACCATAATAGTATGAAATATTTATTTGATCATCCAAATCTAAATGCTAGGTAAAGTAGATGGTTAGAACTTCTAAGTGAATATGACTTTGATATAAAGCATATCAAGGGGAAAGAGAACAAAGTGGATGATGCACTCAATATAAGAGTGCATTAATTGCATGCTACAACCATTAGCATGTACCAATCAGATTTGAAACTCAAAATTTTAGAGGTTGCAAAATTAGATTTTTGATACAAGGAATTAGTGGAAAAAATACAACAAGGTAATTTGAAGCAGAAAATTGAAGAATACAAGCTAGATAATGATGAAATTATCATGTACAGGGGAATAGTTTATGTACCAAATTCCCAGGAATTGAAAAATATGATATTGAGGGAAATGCATAATGTACCTTATGTTGGGAACCTAGGTTATCAGAAAACTATTGCAGTTGTCAAAAGCCAGTATTATTAGCCAGCCATGAAGAAAGAAGTTGCAGATTTTATTGCAAAATGTTTGGAATGTCAAAAGGTAAAAACTGAGAATAGACACCCAACTGGTTTTATACAACCATTACCCATTCTTGAGTGGAAATGATAAGTTGTAACAATGGATTTCATCACCAAACTTCCTAGAACAAACAAGCAGCATGATTCTATCATAGTAGTGGTGGATAATCTTACTAAAGCTGCCCATTTTATTCATGTAAATCTCACTCACAAGGCAACCGACATTGTTGATGCTTATATTTGAGAAATTGGTAGATTACATGGCATACCCAATACAATTGTGTCTGACATAGATCCAAAATTTACCTCAAAATTTTGGAAAGGATTATTTAATGGATTTGGAACAAATTTGGATTTTAGCACAATTTATCATCCAAAATCAGATGGAAAAACAGAGAGGGTGAATCAAGTGATTGAGGATATGTTGAGGATGTATGTGATGGATAAACCATAAAAATGGGAAGACTACCTACACTTGGTAGAGTTTTCTTACAACAATGGGTACCAAGCATCACTGAAGATGAGCCCATTTGAGGCACTTTATAGCCGAAAGTGCAACACACTAGAAGATGGGATAACCCAACAGATAGAGCAGTGGTTGGGCCAAATTTACTCTGGGAAATGGAGGAGCAAATTTTGAAAATAAAACAAAATTTAAAGGCTACCCAAGACATGCAGAAAATGTAGCAACCCTCCAACTTTTTGTAAACGAGTAAGAAAATTCATACAAATTTTTTTTTCAACTTGATAACATATCGTCACTTACAATTACAAGCAATGATTAACGACACCATCAACCATTTAAGTAACTAATTACACATATTGCAAAAATTACCAATTCGGTTTTC
>JASDQU011375765.1:2169-20989 GCA_032191745.1 Picea mariana
ACTCTATCTTTCCCAGTCTAGATTTGGATCTGCCCTTCCTATAATTCCCGCGGTTCCCTAAGCCCTTTCATCTATCCTTTTGTCTTCCCATGTTCTTCGTGTTTAACGCATTACCTGATGTCTCACCTGTTCTTTTCCATCACATTTCCTCGCTAAGGATAACACCAACAACATCATCAAATTTTAGAGTGTTTGAACCAAAGACATAGTTACTTACAACCATGACGAATCCATTCCAGCTTTCTGGCAATGAGCATAGGATTAGAAGAGCCCTGACCTCATCATCAAAGTCCACTTTTACAGAACTTCACTGATTATTAACCATATTAAATTCATTTAAATGATCTGCAATATACCCACCTTCTGACATCTTCATATTAAGTAATCTCTTAATTATAAATATCTTATTGGATGCCAAGGGTTTTTCATACAGTTTAGCCAATGTGTCTATCATCTCCTTCGTTGTCTTTTCTTTTGAAATATTGAAGGCCACCGATGCTGCCAGGCTTAGTCGTATCATTCCTAGTGCCTTTATGTCAATAACCTCCCATTCTTCGTCCTTCATGGCTGTCGACTTATTTTCTATTCCTCCCAATGGTAGGAATAGATCATTTTGATATAAATAATATTCCATCTACATCTTCCATAATTGGTAGTTTTGGCCATTAAATTTCTCGACCCTAAACTTTCCATGTTCTGCCATTTCTCCCACTCGAACCAGAAACCCTCTTTTCCTACGAGTTACCTTTTGCTATGATACTAGTTGTTCGAAAAATAGGATTGCAGAGCAATAAAATAAAACAAATGCAAAAATAAAACACATAAGTTACAAATACAATAGATACACACATATACGTGGTTCACCTAGTGTGGGCTACTTCCACTAGAGAAATTGCCAGGTCCTTCCTTTTTATTATACAAAAAAATGAAGGGATACAACCTACAACTCACCTGCTGTAACTTCTTCTTCTTTATCTCACAATCTCCTCTCTCAGAATACAATATTCACAATGATACACAGCCGCAATACAATTCCCTCACAAAAGAGGGTTAACTTCTAGGGAAAAAAACCCTAACATAACTTCTACCGTCAGATCTATGACCTTATAATGAACGTTCCGGATTTACTATGAAATCACAATGTACATTTACAAGGAATTTTTTCCTTCAGGGGCTTCACGTCCGAACCCCTCAAGGGGGGCAAGCTTCCCCTGCAACCCCTCCGCGTGGCTGGGTGTACAGTCTTCATGGGGTATAAACACGGCTAAAAACAAAGACCTCTGTATCAGGAAGATAATCAGGCTCCACAACTAACAAGTTGGGCATCCCCTCAAAAACATTATCCTTGGTTAGATTGGTGGAATATAATAAGCTCGATGTTATTTTGTTGCAAGATACAATGGGAGATGAGAAAATTTAGTGCAATCTTTAGGAAATCTACTAAAAGGTTGGGATTTTCTATATTTAGATGAATTTGTGATTTTAGGGGGACTTATTATTGGCTATAAGAATAATATACATCTTTCAAATTCCTTTTTTCATGCACCATGAATTTATACAGAGCTTTAGTTTYAGGAATTAGGTTAGTTTATCAATCTGATAAATTKTTATGGACCTTATTATGATAAGAAGGCTTTATGAGATGGAGTTTTTGCACAAGGAGTCATAATCTACAACACAGTGATATTAGGGGGAGATTTAAACTTTACATTAAATAGTTATGAGGTTTGGGGGGTAAATTCAAGGYAGAATAGACTAGCAGATTATTTTAGGTATAAGCTAGAGGAGGTAGGCCTAGTGGATGTGGAACCCATTAAGATGATGCCCACTTGGAGGAACAACGAGGTTGGGAAAGTAGGAGCATATAATATATTGGACAAATTCTTAGTTTATGCTAATATTTTAATGGAAGTAGAGAAAATCAAAACATGGGTGGAAGTAGGTGGGGGTATGATCATCTTCCAATTATACTACATATTAATAAAAATGATTCCAGGTCAGAAATATATTTTTAATTCAAACTCGAATGGTTAAAATAAGAAGACTGCATTATGTTAGTAGAGGAGGAGTAGGTGGGTTTCAATCCCACATTAAGGGATGCTGCAAGCTCTCAATTTGGATAATCTCCTAAAAAAAAAAACATGAAAAAAGCTATAGTTACTCGGGATTCCCAAAAATTTAAATATTTTGAAAAAGAATTAAAGGAGATTGAACATGATAACATTTATTTGTATGAAAAAAAGCTCAACATGTGTTTTCTTAGAAGAAGAAATAGATAGAATGGAAAATTCAAGACAAAAGTTGCTACAAAGAAGATAGACAGATTGGAGGATTAAAATTAAGGTAGGGTGGTTGGAAAAAGGTGATGGAAACATACATTTTTTCCATAACTTTCCTAATCATAGGAAGAGGATAAACAAAATATGAGAGATGAGGAAAGCATATGGTACTAGGACAAAATCTTTTAAGAAATATCAGATCTATATGGGATACAAGGAAAGCATATGGTAGTAAGACAAAAGCCTTTTAAGAAATACCAGATCTAGGAGTATCATACTTCAAATATTTATACATTGACCCTAATATAGTAATTATTTATATACATTGACCCTAATAGAGTAATTATTTACAGATTCTTAAACCTTTTGTTAAAGTTTGTAATAGAGGAAGGGAATTACATGCTTATATAAGAGGTGTCCAAATAAGAACAAAAAGTGGCTTTTCCATCTTTTAAGAAAGATAAAAGTATTGGGCTAGATGGTTGGCCAGTGGAATTCTAGTTAGGATTCTGTATATTTTTTTGGGAGGATGATCTTATAAGAGTGATCTTATAAGAGTGATAGAGGAGGTTGACAGTTCAAGTAAATTTCTTAGATCTTTTAATGCAACTTTTTTGGCTTCAATTTCCAAAAAGGATAACCTTAAAATCTTTGAATATTTTGTATCAATTTCTGTAAGGTAGCTAGAGAGGTAGTAGTGGGGGCCCAGAGGGCCCATAGTGATAATAGTGGAGGCCATTCAATATAAGATGGACTAGGTCCACTATATTATTAAATAAGGCCCACTATTATAGCTAGATATAATAAATGAATAGTTAGATATAATAAATGTAAGAGGACTTCTTAGAAGGTTCTACTTCTAGAAGATTCCTCATCTAGAATGTTCTTAGGTGATGGTAGAATTATATAAAAAGGTTCAAGCAATGTAAGGGGACATGAAGAGAATTATTGTATTGTGAGATGTAGCTCAATAGGAGGATGCCCCCTCGAAGAGGCAAGTGAACAGGAAATGATCCCTTCCATAATATGATCTATTGTATGGTGTTGCCCTACCTCAAGGGTTTGGTAATAATAAAGTGTGGTTTCTTCTATCTTGCTTTGTTGATATATTGTGTATTCAGTATTTGTGATGATTATATTTGTAGATCTATTCAGGTTCTTAACAAGTGGTATCAGATCACTTTCCTTGATAGACATTGTGGACAAATATTTTTTACTTTTGCAGATTTGTTTTTCGGAGAAGAAAAAAAAGAGGTCTGTGACATTCCAGGAATTTTCGATATATTTCTGTGAAAAATTTTTAGAAACAAGTTTTTGATCTGAGTTCCTCTCATAAAAAAGCCCAATTTGAAAAAAAAAATCGTCTGAAACAGAGTCTGAGAAGTCAAGATTTGAAGTTTTAAAATCTGCAAATTTTCAGGGTTTTTTTCGCGGACGACGACGCTTTTTTTTTTTGTAGCATCTGGAGGCCGAATTTGCCCCAAAAATTACATATCTGAGTTCCTCTCACAACTTAACCCAATTAAAAAAAAAAAAATCATCTGAAATGGAGTTTGGGAAGTGAAGTTATGAGCATTTTAAATTCAAAAGTTTTTCAGGGTTTTTTCTGGAAAACGCCGCGATTTTTTGCAGTAATTTATTGTTCTATTTTTTGGGTTTTTCATGATGGTGGCGGGACTGCATAAGTTCATAAATTTTCATAGGGTGCTCAGATGACTATTTCTTCTCAAACCCTCAAAGAAATTCTATAGATTACTAAAGCATTCAAAGCCCAATTGTTTGACACATTGAATGACATATTGGATGGCTTTGTAAATGACCTCAATGATAGTTTTCATAGTATTCAAGATTCATTGGATAACATGTAGGAGAGATTTCTTATGGCAGACCTCNCCTCAGGGATGAATATATTCAAGAAATATATGCTTGGTATGATTTTGAGGCCGATTGTGATAATTAATATATGGATATTTGTCATTTCTGGGATAACAACCACTTCCATATTTTATTTGATGACTCTACTCCACTTTTTGTAGAGACATCAATGTCCCACATTAGGAGCTAGTTACCAACGTCCAATATGCATATTCTGCAATGGTATTGTTCATTCCAGATTCATCTTTGATCATCTCCCATTATGTGGATGAATATTGTTATTTGGATCCACATGATAGGTGTCAGTATTGGGAGCATCATTTTTAGTTGGTTATTGGGTGCCGATATCTTCCATGTGGGGTTCACATGAGCAATTGGACATGGCACCCTGGTTTACAATGGTGGTTGGACTACTTCAGCATGGTGGCTCCCATTTCTCAATGAGACCATGGTTCTCTAGTATACTTCAACACTATGGTCCACACTTATCCATGGGACCCTAGTATATGGTTGTACATCAAGCGTTGAGGACAATGCTTTCATAAGGGGGATGGATTGTAAGGTAGCTAGAGAGGTAGTAGTGGGGGCCCAGAGGGCCCATAGTGATAATAGTGGAGGCCATTCAATGTAAGGTGGACTAGGTCCACTATATTATTAAATAAGGCCCACTATTGTAGCTAGATATAATAAATGAATAGTTAGATATAATAAATGTAAGAGGACTTCTTAGAAGGTTCTACTTCTAGAAGATTCCTCATCTAGAATGTTCTTAGGTGATGGTAGCATTATATAAAGGGGTTCAATCAATGTAAGAGGACATGAAGAGAATTATTGTATTGTGAGTTGTAGCTCAATAGGAGGATGTCCCCTTGAAAAGGCAAGTGAACAAGAGATAATTCCTTCCATAATAGGATCCATTGTATGGTGTTGCCCTACCTAAAGGGTTTGGTAATAATAAAGTGTCGTTTCTTCTATCTTGCTTTGTGGATCTATTGTGTATTTAGTATTTGTGGTGATTATATTTGTACATCTATTCAAGTTCTTAACAATTTCCTTTTGCAATTATATATATAAGATCCTAGCAAAAAAATTGTCAGGTTAGAATCAAAATAATATTTCAAAAAGGATTTCAAAAGAGAAACATGGATTTCTTGAGGGTAGACAAATTCATGATGCTATAAAGGCAACATTGGAAGTCTTACACACTATGAAAAAAATATCAGCCAACAATATTTATGAAGTTAGATATATCCAAATCATATGATAGGTCTTGTTGGTTATATATTAGATTGATTCTTCTTCAAATTGGGTTCTACTTGCTTGTAGTGAAATGTATAATGGGATGTTTAAGTTCAATTTCATTTGTTGTTTACTAAATGGGTCTACTTCAAGGGATTTTTTTAACCCTTCAAGGGGTCTAAGACAAGGGTGCCCTCTTTCTCCTTTGTTTTTTCTCATAATAGTTGAAGGGTTAAATTGAGAAATTATAGAAGCTAAAAGAATAAGGGAAATAAGTAGTGTAAAAATGAGAAGAAACCTAAATCGATCTCATTTACTATTTGTGGATGATGTCTTATTATCATATGATAGGTCTTGTTGGTTATATGTTAGATTGATTCTTCTTCAAACTGGGTTCTACTTGTCTGCAGTGAAATGTATATTGGGATGTTTAAGTTCAATTTCATTTGTTATTTAATAAATGGGTCTATTTCAAGGGTTTTTTTTTTAACTCTTCAAGGGGTCTAAGACAAGGGTGCCCTCTTTCTCCTTTGTTTTTTCTCATAATAGCTGAAAGGTTAAATTGATAAATTATAGAATCTAAAAGAAATAGGCTAGGTTAGTTAAATAAAGAAATAGTAAAAATGAAAGGATCCCTTCTTTTCATGTAGCCTATCAAATTATAGGTTTGGCTTCTACTTACAAATAATTTAGAAACTTGAAAGGCACTTGAGAGGTATGGTAATTAATAAGGAGTAGGTTTGGGGTTTCTCCAATGGCTCAAGTTAAGGTTCTTATTAAAAAAATAGTGTAACTTGTGAATTTTATTTCTTTCTAAAAGCAATTCAATTAAGATGAAGGACACTCTATGAATGGGTTCAAACAACTTTGTTTGGTTACTATCTAAAATCAATATAAAGCTAGTAAGGGAAGGAAAATTCATCTACGATTGCTTTGAGAGCAAAGTTTTTCTAAAGGGAAAGACAATATTATATACAAAATAATTAGAGCAAAGCTTTTCTAAAGGAAAATGCAATGCTATATACAAAATAATAATAATAAGAAAAAATAAATTTAGGATAGGATAATTAAATAAAGAAATAGTAAAAATTAAAGGATCCCTTCTTTCCATGTAGCCTACCAAATTATAGGTTTGGCTTCTACTTACAAATGTGAGTAAATTAAAAACCTGAAAGGCACTTGAGGGATATGGTTATTAATAAGGAGTAGGTTTGGGGTTTCTTCGATGGCTCAAGTTAAGGTTCTCATTAAAAAAAATAGTGTAACTTGTGTATTTTATTTCTTTCTAAAAACAATTCAATTAAGATAAAGGAAACTCTATGAATGGGTTTAAACAACTTTGTTTGGTTAACATATAGAATCAAGATGAATCTAACCAGGGAAGACAAATTCATCCAAATTCATTTAGGATTATTTTAAGAGAAAAACTTTTCTAAAGGGAAAAACAATACTATATACAAAATAATAATAAGAAAAAATAAATTTAGGCTAAGATAATTAAATAAAGAAATAGTAAAAATTAAAGGATCCCTTCTTTTCATGTAGCCTATCAAATTATAGGTTTGGCTTCTACTTAAAAATGCTAGTAATTTAGAATCCTGAAAGGCACTTGAGGGATATGGTAATTAATAAGGAGTAGGTTTGGGGTTTATTCTGTGGCTCAAGTTAAGGTCCTTATTAAAAAAGTAGTGTAGTGTGTATTTTAGTTTTTTCTAAAAACAATTCAATTAAGATGAAGGAAACTTTATGAATGGGTTCAAACAACTTTGTATTTGGTTAATGATTTTCAAATATTTATTAAATTTTTTTTTGAAAAAAATGTTAGAAATATGTAGGTTTTTAGATACTCAAATTTAATGATCAATTAGAAAAATGGATTTGGATAATGAATGGGTTCAAACAACTTCGTGTTTGGTTAATGACTTTTAAACATTTACTAAAAATTTCTTCGAAAAAAATGTTAGAAATATGTAGGTTTTTAGATACTCAAATTTAATGATCAATTAGAAAAAATAGATTTGGACAACTTCTTACTGTTCATTTAAAACCTTTGGGAGATCAAATAAATGATATATCAAACAATTATTTGAAGTCCATTTCTTTTTCTCATGTTTTTAGAAAATGGAAAAATGATATATCAAACAATTATTTGAAGTCCATTTCTTTCTCTCATGTTTTTAGAGAATGGAGAGAATGGAACTTGGAGGCAAACATACTTTCAAAAGAGGGTCACTAGGCAACTAAATGAAGGGTGATGTTGAATAACTCAACAAAGAAATTAAACTAGCTTATAAAGACAATTACCCTTATAAACATTATAAAATTAATTATCATGAGCTAATTAATAAGTTATAAAGATTAGTATAATTATAGATACTGTAAAATTAAGATATCATATGTGCATAGATAAGATATTTTAAGAAAATTTTGTTTTTATTTTCTATTTTTTTTAAATATAAAAAAAATGGTAGCCTTGTGAACTAATTTGTGTGGACTAATTTGAGTGATTAAATATTGTAAATTACAAGCATAAGGTAGGATCAAGTCCCGTGCTTAGTTACCTTTATAATATACATGATATTTGTGGGTCTAAGTCATTGTCATGGTTAAGTTAAACATAATCTATATCACTTGTGGATATTCACAACGAGCTTCCAGAGATGCTGGATATTGATTGGCATGGACGCCACTATAAACAGTGGTTGGATTATCAGGGTATACCGTTCAGGTGTAGGTGCACTGGACATCTCCGACGTGATTGCATTGGAAAGAATACAAAAAAATAGTCATAGGACTCTCTCCTTCAGGAAGACCCTCCATCCTATATCACTGATGTGGAGTCTTTAGGGGAGGCACATATCCATTATCTTCCTAAGTATGATTTATCTATAGACGAAGATCCTACTCTCTCAAGAGGAAAATAATGCTTAGAACTTCTCTACTCTACCCTCAATCCGAATTCTGGAACATTCAACTATCATTTTGAGTCCTCTGTTTTACCTCCCAACCCTTCCTCGGGATCGCCACAGGGCCTACAACCACAAAATTCTAGTGAACCGGGTAAGGGAAAGTCTCCTAACGCTTCATATTCACTCCTGTCGGAACCAGCAGTGGTGCCAGGGTTTAGAGAATCCGAAGAGAATGACTCATCTCTTAACCAAGATTTGGATACTTTGATACTGCTTTCAAAGATTATTAATGGTTCTATAAATTTGCCTACGTGCCAAGGAAAGGACCTCTATGATAATCCGACACAACATCTTCAAGGAATTTGTCGACCAGGGAAGGGAAAGAATTCGCCTGGTCAAGAGGGTTGGGTATTGAACTCTCGCCACTGAAAACTCGTAGCAACAGGAAAAAGTAGGCTCAACAATATCTCCATGTAAATGAGTCGGATCCTACAACCACCGAAAGTGGGCCTCTTAGAGAGATGAAAGCCCTAACAAGGGCAATGTAATTTTACTTCTCTCCCTTAATGTAAGATGGGTAGGAGGCACACTCAACATAGCCTCGATACGTAGACTCTTGGAAAACACGAGACCTGATATCATTTTCTTTCAAAAAACTTTGGTGGACGAGCAAAAAGCCAGGGATTTTGTTTAACTTTTTCGCCCTTCTTGGTTTCGAGTTTTGTCAGCTCTTTAGGTACTTCCGAAGGTCTCTTAGTAGCTTGGGATCCACACCATTTTTCTTTGAATCATTTTATCACTGTTAGGGGAATAATACTAACAAATATGTGTCTTTTTAACCACTGGAAGATAGTTTTTTTAAAATTATATGGCCCGTGTAAGGATAGGAAACTATTCTGGAATACTTTGGATGAGAGCGACATCCTTGCTATCAAACACCTAGTCATTACAGCGGATCTTAAAATTATTCTCTCACCAGAAGAGGCTTGGGGTGGATCAACAGGCACGGGGATGACAAAAACTTTTTACAGAGATCTATTCTATCACAAGAAGCTGATTGATATTAAGCCCGAAAAACTGGTCCCGACGTGGAGAAATGGTCGCTCAGGTCAGGAAGTGATAGCACTAAGAATTGACAGATTTTTGGTATTCGAAGATCTCCTAATTGACATTGGAATCTATCAGTCTTGGGTAGAATTTCCCTTCATTTCGGACCATGCACTGATTCTTCTTCAGATGGAAATGCACCCAACTTATAAAATCTACCCATTTAAATTAAATGAGCATTGGATTTACGAGAAGGAGTTCGTGGATTTAGTTACAAAGGTATGGAAAGACCCTATTTTCATAAATGAAGGAAGCAAGAAGCTAAGAGTCATAAGGAAACTACAAGAAATAAAGAAACAAACTAAATTATGGCACGAAGAGTTTCGTTTAAAGAAAAAATCAAGACTAGCCGCGCGAGAAACGAACATTAAGGAAACCTACAAAATTTTGGGTGGGTATCCAAGTGACCAGATAGCAATAATTGCTCTTCGGAATTTAGAACGGGAAAGGAATGACATTCTTTTAGCTGAGGAAGAACAATGGCACCTTCGTAGCATAACTCTTTGGATGAATAGTGGGGATAAAAATACCACTTTTTTTCATAAGGTAGCCAACAATAACAGGATCAAGAAGCATGTTTGGGGCATCCAAAAATCAAGTGGCAAATTCATTTCAGATCATGAGCTTTTAAAGGAAGAGGTAGTTAATTTTTACAAAGATTTCTATAAAGCCCGGACAAATCCGATAACTGCTGAACATTGCAGACTCCTAGACTCTTTTCCACAGATGATTGATGAAGAGGATTCAGTTTCTTTATTTTCATTTATCACTATGGATGAGTTAAAAGATGTTTTGTTCCACTTTAAAAAACAATAAAGTCCGGGACCGGACGGGTGGTTTGCATAATTTTTTATTTTTTTCTTTGACCTAGTCGGGGATGATCTTCTTGCTATGGTGGAGGAAACTAGAAGGCACATAACCATTGTGGGAGGCCTGAACTCAACCTTCTTGACGCTTATTCCAAAGGCAAATAATCCAAAATCCTTTGATGATTATCGACCTATCTCTCTTTGCAATTTGTGCTATAAGGTGATAACAAAAATTATTGCAAATCGTCTAAAACCCTTCCTTTTGAGATCTATTTCTATTGAGAAGATGGGTTTTATTCAAGTCAGGCGTATTCAAGATGCCACAGGTACGACACATGAGATCCTTCATAGTATGAAAAATAAAGGAATGAAAGCCTTAGTCTTAAAACTAGACTTAAGAAAATCCTATGATTGTATTGACTTGGACCATTTAAGAATGATTCTTCTCAAAATTGGTGTAGGGATTCCAATGACAAACTGGATAATGGCTTGTGTAACTTCTCCCTCCTTTGCGGTGTTAATCAATGGGGAAGCTACATAATGTTTTAGAAGTGGTAGAGGGGTGAGGCAAGGATGCCCCCTCTCCCCATTACTATTCATTTTAGTAATGGAAGGCCACAACATTTTGCTGAAAAATTGCAGGGAGTTGGGGGACATCACTGGTATAAAAGTAACAAGGTTGATAAAAGTCTTACATATCCTATTTGTGGATGATGTAATCATAATTACTAAAGCGATCTTAGTCGAATGGAAGGAGATTTACAAACTCATAAACCTCTTTTGCAGCGCTTCCGGTCTCTCAGTCAACCAATCAAAGACTAAAGTCTATTATGAAGGTCTGTCATTGGATGAGTTGTCCCCTTTTAAACCTTTACTACCCTTTGATTTCTGTGTGCTCTCGAATGGATTCAAATATTTGGGATATTTTCTCAGGACAGGGGCACATCGTGCGACGGATTGGGAATGGATGGTAACTAAATTTTCAAATAAAATTAGCTTATGGTGTCACCGGTGGCTATCGCTGGGAGGTAGATTTATCCTAGTGAAGTCGGTGCTGGAAGGCCTTTTGGTCTACTGGATGTCACTGGAAACCTTGCCCAGATCTTTTATTAATAAGATTCAGAAACTGATTTTTAAATTCCTCTAGAACGACCACCTTGAATCTCAGCACTACCATCTGTGTAGCTGGGAGACTTTATCCTGTCCAAAAAAGAATGGAGGATGGGGATTGAGAAATATCTATCTTTTCAATAACAATTTGATTACAAATTCTTTATGGAGGGTTTTAAATGATGACAGTTTATGGCATCAAGTTATAAAAGGAAAATACTTAAAGAATGCGATGCTAACCATCTGGCTTAGAAATCAGACACATTTCATCAAAGTGACCTCAAGGATTTGGTCCAGTCTTGTTCGTACTACTCCTATAATCCTCAATTGGCTAAGTTGGCGTCTGGGTGTAGGGCATCAAATTACAATTGGGAGAGATAGGATTTTAAATATTGGGGATAAGTCCATTCTACATCCAGAGACAATTTCATTGATAAATCAAAATAATATTACAGTCTTAGCGCAAGCCTCGGTGGCCAAGGATCCATTTACACAGGCAAAGATATGGAAAAGAAATAGTGAATTGGTTTTGTTAGGTATGCATGCGGCCAAATGGGAACGTTTCATCAGTGAATTAAACAGTGTCGGGGTTACTCTCAAATCCTCTGTAGAAGACGTCCTACTTTGGACGGGAGGTGACTCATTCGGAGAGTTAAATGTTAAAATTGTATATGATGCTTTGATTTCAACATAGACGAATCCAACTGTCCATGGATGGCGTGTTCAATTATGGAAATTGAAATTACCTTTGAAGGTCATCTTGTTTTCTTGGCTTGCATTTCAGAACAGAGTCCTTACCTAGGACATTCTCCAACAGAAAGGCTGGGTAGGCCTGAGCCTTTGTACCTTGTGCAAGAAAAACGCGGATGATAATGCACACATGTTCATTGACTGCGCTTTTACAAAAAAGGTATGGGCGATGATTAAATTCTTAACAAGTTCAAACATAAACTGGGAAGGCTAATCGATCCTGGAGGGCATGAATAATTGGACAATGAATAAATCATGGTAAAAAAGAATCTCGGTCCTCGCTTGTTGGTACGTATGGATAGAGAGAAACAAGTCGCTTTTCGAAGGGAGATCTCCATCAGCTTGGTCAGTCACTATTAAAGTGACAGGTGATCTCAACAGAAATATTACAACGCAAGTCACTCCAAAACTCAGGTAGAATCCGATCCCAAGTATTACTGGCTATGCTTTGGCTTTATTTGATGGAGCTTCAATCAAAGGGGGATCATTATGTGGCGCATGGGATGTTATCAAGCACAACAATGTTCAAGTCTATAGATGGCTTTTTAATGGTGGGCCTGGTACAAATACCAAAGCTAAGTTACTAGGTGCATGGGCATCGCTTATTATCGCAAAATCCTTGAACATCCATTACATTCAAGTCCTGGGTGACTCCAAAGTAATCATTGATTGGCTAAATTGTCAAGGTAAACTCCGAGCTAGTAATATCAAAGGCTGGAAACAAAGACTTAAGGACCTGGTTATCTCCTTCAAAGGTACTAGTTTTCATCATATCTTTAGAGAGTCTAATGGGGAAGATGATCTCTTGTCAAAACAAGATTTATCGGAGGCCAAAGGTAGAATTACTTACTTTTCTTGGGATGGAGTGATGGCTGGTCCTCCTACCCATTTAGATATTTCTAACTTTCAAGGTTCTCTCTTGTTTATGGAGTGCGCCCATTGTTTCTGTCGGATGCTCACCTTTGATAGTGCTCCAGATTCTTTGTGTTGCCACCTTTTTCTTTCTCAAAGGTGAGTAAGAAGCTATTGACATGATCTTTTTTGTTCCTTCAGTTTTCTTGGATTTTCTCCTTTCAAGATCTTTGTAATTAGTTTTTTTGTCATGTGTGTTACGGGTCGGTAGTTGAAAGGATGTTCAATCATCTTTGATTCTCTTGAAGATGTAATTAAAATTATTCTTTAATAGGCAAATTTTCTGATGGAAAAAAAAGTTAAGAATGAAGAAAACTACTAAATTTCCAAAAAATTATTTATTTATGATAAAGTACTTGTACTTTTTTCCTATAATAATTTATTAAAATGAAAACAAATTAATTTTTAAAAAATAACTCACCTCCAAGTGCTCTCTTTTGGCAACTGTGATGTGTTGAATCCACGAATAAATCTTAAAAGTCTCGTGGGTCATATTTTCGCAAATAGGGAGACAAGATGTGATGCGAAGAATTGAAGATCGAATTTTAATTAACGAATAAATCCTAAAAAGTGTCATGGGTCACCTTTCGCCAAATATATGATATGAAAGATATGAAGATCAAATTTTGTTTTAAGATTCCATTTTCAAAGGTTTCCGACAAAGTGGTATTTGAAAGAGAAACTTATACTTTAATTATATGATATGAAAGATATGAAGATCAAATTTTGTTTTAAGATTCCCATTTCAAAGGTTTCCAACAAAGTGGGTGGTATTTGAAAGAGAAACTTATACTTTAATAGGGGACAATGATAGGGAAATTCATGATGATATTGTGAATATTAAAACTTAAAGTTAAGTCAAGTTAATTTTGATGATTTGTTCATTTCAATTTTTATTATAAATCACTTAATTAATAAAAGATAAATTTTTTATTTTTTAATATATTTTTATTTTTATTTTAATAAAATATAAATTTTTAATTTTTTAAATTATAGGTTATTAGTTAAATCATTTTGATTAATTATACACTTTTTATTAATAAAATTATATGAAAAAATACATTGAAGTTTGAGTTATATATTTTTATAATGTTTCACATAAAGATGACTCATCATTAATGATTCGTTAATATAAAATACATTTATTATTTAATATGATTCGGTTTTATTACATCTCATGTGATTGTAATATATCCATCTAGATCCATTTTAATCTCAGATTTATCAAGTACTGAGAGGGATCAAATCTCTCAAGGTGCAAACCTGTTTTAGAGTGCAAAAATTGAGGAAAGTTTTGCACCTAGAGATATTGATCTCTCTCAGTGTTTGATAGCTATGAGGTTAAGATGGATCTAGGTTGGTTTCAGTTGTGGGTGGTCACACAAAAGTTGTAGTTTATCAACATTATGTATATGTATACGTATAAGATTAATCTGATCCTATGAATTATACTCACTTTCCTTAGTTGGTTGAAAGTATAGAGAGTATTATCGAGAATGATCAATACCAATATATCTTCTTCAATTTTTATTATAGTGACACAATTTGTAGATGATCAAAATTATGTATATGTCTCACATGAATATGATCATTTTAAATTTACTTAGTTTCCTTAGTTTGTTGAGAACATGAAGAGTATCATTTAGAAGTATACTTCAAGAGTTACATGAGGAATAAGTTGAAAATAAATAAAGTAACAATGTTGAATGATGAAAAATGTAAATAATAAGAATGTAATCAATTACAAATACTTTACATTGTGATCAATCTCAATCTATCTTCTTTTTCTTTTCTTATAGTCACCCCTGCTAGTTTTTCCATCTTTTGATATCGATTATATGAAAAGAGGGTTGAAATCATAGACCATTCAAATCTTTAACTCAAGATATTGCAGGAAACGTCATGCCCTGTCTCTCTTGCTTCCCAATATTAATAGTATCTTTCTCTAACGTCAATCCTTGTGACTTATGGATTGTTAAGCCCCAAGCAAGATTCAAAGGAAGTTGGCTTTTACTACCCATTTCAATAGGTGTAATAAGAATTGTTTAAGAGAATGATAATTCTATTACACTGAATCATTTTTCATTGTATTATAATTGAAATCAATACACCCTAATATTTTTCATTATATCACTGCTGAAATCATTTCAACTACTTGATTTCTCTAAATGTTTTTTCATTGTATCTTCACTAAAATTATTGCACCTTATTGTTTTGCATTAGGTTATCGCTAAAATCAATGCAACTACTTGATTTCTCTAAATAATTTTTCACTATATTATCACTAAAATCAATGCACCTTATTGTTTTGTATTAAGACATTGATGAAACCAATGCAACTACTTTCTTGCTTTAAATAATTTTTCATTGTGTTATCACTAAAATAAATATATCATTTTGTATTTTTTTATATCATTACTGAAATCAATGCAACTATTAGTATATCAATGTTGAAATCATTGCAAATCTTTGACTACTTTAAATCATTTTTCATTGCATAATCACTTAAATCAATAAACTTTATCATTTTGTATTATATCATTACTGAAATCCATGTAATTATTTGTTATATCATTACTGAAATCAATGGAACTATTTGTTATTTCATTGTTGAAATCATTGCAACTACGTGACTACTTTAAATTATTTTTCGTTGTGTCATCACTTAAATCAATACACTTTATTGTTTTGCATTATATCATTTCTAAAATCAATGCAACTATTTGATTCATATCCATTATATCATTACTGAAATCAATGCAACTATTTGTTTTGTGTTGGTGCTCCTTATTTATAACATAATAAGCATAATCATAATTTAATGAATTATGCTATCCAAACCATTTCCTATTGTAAAATGGAAAGCATTCAAACAATTAAATTACACAAATTTGATAATTAATGTCAATAATACATTGAATATTGAATATTGAATTAAATGAGTTTAGCAAATTATTGCATTAGAGGGTGAATTATAAGTTTATGGAATAAAGTCACCAATATTTTTTGTTGAAGATAAACTTTCATAGAAGACTCATCAATCCATCACATTTTTCACCTATTGAATTTTTGTGGCTTACATTTTTATGTGATTGATATTCTTTATTTCTTTCAGTTAATTATGTTTAATTATTAAACATTTGTTTTATTTTTATTTTTTACAAATAATTATTTTTTTTATATGCTATGATAAAAATTGTTATTTAAGTAACACTACTCACAAAATGATTAGCAAAAAACCCTAAAATACTTCGGGAAGAAATAACATATAATATTTACTACCTCCCACATCCATTACTGAAGAAACCTAAAATGCTTTGGGAAGGAATAACATGTAACATATAATATTTAGCCACTAAATGATTCCTGAAGAACCTAAAATACTTACGAACACCAAAACTGTTGGCATGTTTTACAGACAGTGTATGCTTGTCATTGATGGCAAGTATAGCAGTGATGATGGCTTAAGTACAACAACGATGATGGCTTAAGTACAACAACGATGATCAACAACGCAGTGATAATCGGGGAAGAGTAGCAACTGTGATTGTTGGATCAACAATTCAAAATTCCCGATGGCTGTCAGACCTCAATGTAGACAAGAGGAGCGCACAGATATGGAGGATAGATCTCGGGCGTTAGATCCGAGCACAGGGTCCGACCACCGTTGGATCCAGGAGAGTCTGCACGTTTTTTAAAGTGCTAGGAGAAACGGGCTTACAAATTCTCGAAAGCAGGAGGACCGTCCATCTTCGAGTAGGACACGTGGTGAAAGATCGTCATTTTGCTGACTAGAAAATCAAAGGAACGGGGTTCCCTAACCTGCTGAATTCGCGAAATGCGAAACCCCGAAGTAAACTCCATTTCGGAGTTTCAGAGATAGAGAGTTGGAGATGTCAAACAGGAATCCCGAAATCGCGACTTAATCTAAGCCGTCAGATCAAGGTTTTATCTGGACCGTTGATCCCAGTCCATTTTGGAGTTTCGCGGATCAAGAGTTGGAGATGTCAAAGAATATTAACCACATGAATCCCGAAATCGCGACTTAATCTGAGCCGTCAGATCAAGGTGTGATCTGGACCGTTGATTCGACTCCATTTCAGAGTTTCGCGGATCGGGACTTTGAAGTGACAAGAACATTGAACATCAAGAATGTCAAAATTGCGAAATGTGAAATCACGAAATGATCTGAGCCGATAGATCAAGTGTTGATCGGGACCATTGATCCCATGCCATTTTGGGGTTTTGGGGATCGTGAATTGGAGAGTCGAGATGCCTCATCTCCAGATTCACAAAATGCGAAATCACGAAAGCGCCTTATGCATAAGGCTGTGGTCATGACCCTTGGTCACATCAGCGAGAGATGGATGAAAGAGCTAGAGAAACCAAGCTCCTTTTCGGGGATCACGACTGGGAATGTCGAGACACATGGTCACACAAATGTCGAATTGTTGAATGCCGAAATGATGAAATGAATGCAAGATCCCATGGAATCAATCCAACGGTGCAGGTGAATTTGAACAAGATCGGAGGGCTACTGTAGCATGACACAGTGTAACTGCCAGAAACCACTGATGGTTTCTGCCAGAGGACTCGAAGACACTTCAAGATGATTGACAGAGGAGGTGAAGAGTCTCTGGGAATATTCAAGAGGGATGAAGATGTTTGTGGAGGCAATTGACAGTTGGATGAGCATCGAGGCCTGTAACTAGAACAAATAAGGTGAGCTTGACTGTCACAGAGAAGACGAAGAGTCTCAAATTGCTAGAGAGGCTAAGGAATCTCAGTATAACATACAATGATGCTGAACGAGTGGTAAACGACCAGAAAAGATGAAGAGTCACGATGATGATCAGACAGAGCACTCAAGTTGTGGAGGATTTTGGCATGGAGTGAGCATGCAGAGGCATGGCGAATATTGCATGCACAAAGACAACAGAGACAATAGAATGTGAAAAAAAGAAGACATAAGGGTTGTCGTTGTGTAGGGGAATTGAGGTGTGTACAAGGAGGCAGAACACAAGAGAAGAAATGCACAGTCGAGGAATGGTGCATTGAAAGGATATGGTGCATAGAGCATAAAAGGCAGAAGAATAGAAAGTGCTAGAGGTGAGCAGAAGACACTGATGCAGACAGGGCAGAGCAGTGTAACAGAACAACGACAGGGATGGTAAGCCATTGAATAATTTTATATCGCTGTAATAAGTTTTAGTAATAAAGAATTTATAATTCAGGGTGGTTGGGAGGTACTAGGGAGGACTGGTGTCCTCAAAGGTTCAAGTGGGTGCTTGAACACAGGGAGTTGGTGCTAGAGAAACCAGGGAATTGGTGCTTCCTTCTAGTTGGTGCTAGAGAAAATAGGGAGTTGGTGCTTCCTTCTAGTTGGTTCTAGAGAAAGCAGGGAGTTGGTGCTTCCTTCTAGTTGGTGCTAGAGAAACCAGGGGGTTGGTGCTTCCTTCTAGTGGGTGCTAGAGAAAACAAAGAGTTGGTGCTCTCAGCAAGTTGCAGCTTGCAAAAACAGAGGTTGTAGCCTCACAATGAGTTGATGCTCATATGTATGATAATGTAAAGAATGCAGATAATACTTATCATATAAATAAAAAGAGGTTTTTACCTTGTATGGGTTTCCTTGGGAATTATCTGTCTCTATTTTTCTCATATATGTGATTGATGCTGAATGTGCCTTTGTTTATTTCCCATTATTGTGATCATCATTGTGTGCCTTGTAAAGATTTTAAAAGCAACATAATTGTTTAAGCACGGTAACAACTGATTCACCCCCCCTCTCAGTTGTCCAAAAATTGGTATCGGAGCCGACCCCTTTTTATCT
>JASDQU011375766.1:0-14103 GCA_032191745.1 Picea mariana
CTCCACCTTCTGATATCTTTTTTGTTTATCAGGGATCATCTTGTCTTTAGTAGCTTTTGGTGGCAGAGTACTCACATGGTTTGATTGTCTGCTGACTTGGAACTTGATCATCTTTACTGGCTCTTTTCTTTCTGTCTGTTTGTTGCTTGAACCACTTACATAGCCTAAACCAGTCTTCAACAAAGGAGATATCTTTTTTCTCAGAATGTCGTTTAGTTATGCTAAGGCTTTAATGCTTAGAATATTTTGGAGACACAATGCTTTAAACTTCTCGATCTCTTCTCTGGTTTTTACTACCTCTTCTTGCAAGGCTTCACATATTTCCTTCTTCTCTGATAACTGTTGTTTCATAATTTCCTCTATTTTCTTTACCTCTTCAAATTCCACTTTTAGTATGGCCAAGTCTTCATCAGGTTTTTTGTTGTCTTTCTTGAACTGTAATAGCAATTGTTTTTTCTTCTTCTTCTTAAATCTGAGTCTAGCAATTTCTTCTAGGGCACTGATCATTTCTCCTTCCAAGTCAACCACAATGTCTTCATCATTAACATCACTTCCTTTTATTTTATTATCATAATCATCTTTGGACATAAGCATAAAGTCATTAACCTTATCTTCACAAGAAGAATCATTATCTGTGTCTCCTGAAGAGTCATCATTGTTTACACATAAACTTTTCTTTTGACCAAATATATTGGATTTGTACTTCTCTTCACCTTCAGAGTTCTAGTCCTTTTTCTTGTGTGGACACTTATATGCAAAGTGACCTATCTTTCCAAAGTTAAAACATTTGAAGGGAAACTTGCCTTGGTACTTGCATGATCCTTTCTTTAGTCTTCTCACAAATTTTTCTTCAATTTCATCAAGCTTAGAATCCTCATTCTTATCTAATTTAAATGATGCTTCTCTAGAGGTGGGTTTATCATTACTAATCCTCATTTTAGAAGCAGTTAGAGTTCCTAGAAGTTGATCAATAGACAAAATCTTAAGATCATCCAGTTCTTCTATTGCAGAAACTTTTGGATTAAATCTATTAGGTAGATATCTTAAAATATTCTGAACTAAAAATGTGTCTTCAATCTTCTCACCAAGACCCTTCATGGTATTCACAAGATCCTCAACTCTTAAGAAATATTTATTAACTGTTTCATCCTCATTCATCTTTAGTTGTTCAAATTTTAATCCATATGTCTGAATTTTGACATATTTTACTATCTCATTTCCTTCATAACTGCTAATGAGTTTATCCCACATCTCTTTGGTAGAATCAAGTTGCATTACTTTTACAAATTTAGCTTCAGCAAGCCCACTCAAGATAAAATTCATTGCCTTTGCATTGAAGCTAAATTCTAACTTATCATCTTTGGAAGCTAGCACAACAGGTTTTGTATATCTAGTCTCTACAACATCCCAATCATCAACACCTAAGGCCATAATGTATGTTCTCATTCTAACCTTCCAGAAAGAAAATTTTGTTCCATCAAACAGAGGAGGATTATTGGTTGAAGTTCCTTCATGACTTGTCATGTTTAAGATGATTGATCTACCTTTAGCTAAACAGAACCTGCTCTGATACCAATTGTTGGAAATACTAAGACAACTGAGAGGGGGGGTGTGAATAAGTTGTTACTGTGCTTAAACAATTTTATGCCTATTGAAATATTATTAATGTTCTCCAAGTGATCATTAATATTATGCAAGTCATGAACAATAGAAATAATAAATATCAATCACACATATGATATACACAGAGCCAAATATTCATGAGGAAACTCATAAAGGGAGAAAACCTCTTCTTCTTAGAACGATAGACAGTCTTTTAAGTTCTCTACATCATCAATCTTTGAGAACCAACTCAAAATGAGGCTACAACCTCTTCTTTAACAAGCTACAACTTGTAGAGAGCACCAACCCTCTAGTTTCTCTAGCACCCACTAGAAGGAAGCACCAACTCCCTAAGTGTTCCAGCAACAACTGGATGGAAGCACCAACTTCCTATCACATAGGCACCAACCTATATAATAGAGAAAAATAGTTCCCCCTTGCACCACCCTAACACCCTGATTTTCCTCACTGCAACCAGATGTAAGCTACAACTCCCTATGTTCAAGCACCCACTTGAAACTCTTAGGACAATAGTCCTCCCTAGCACCACCCTACCACCCTAAAATATAAATCTTTGCTCACTGAAATTTATAACAGTGATACAATATTTATCAATGTCTTACCAGTCTCACCACTGTTCTGCTACACTTCTCTGGTCTACCTGCATCAGTATCTTCCTGTTCACATCTTCTTATGCTTAAATTCTCGTACATGCTACTATTTTCACCATTTCTGCTCTGTCCAGCTTATGTTCTTCATCTCTTCATTTTGTCCCTCAGTTCATGCTATGATATACATTGCTTACAGTTCGACTACTTTTTACAGAGAAACAACAACCTCTCTCTGTCATAACATTTTTCTTTTATTCCTACTCTCATCATCCATTACACTCCGCATCTCCAATGCTCAAGTTGGGAATCTCAAAAATGCTCATGAATCATGATTCCAATGCTTAGGAAAAATGATTCAACCACTCAGAAACAATGATTAATTTAGTGTAACTGAATTGTAACTGATCAAGAAATCACAAGATGAAACAACAACCCTTCGATAAGATTTGGTTTGATCAACGTCGTTGGATTATACACACAGATGCTTTTTTACTTCTCAATGTGTAACCTCTGATGTGGAGCCTAACAACATTAACTCCTTCCTCAATCTTTTGCTCATGTGACCTTGGGCGATGCTCTCATGTGACCATGTGATTGTGGGTGCAACCATAGGTGGTTTGATGGAAATCCGCTTTTCGCCCCGCAATTCACTACAGATCTCCAGGTATGCCTTTGGAGATATCATGGTTTTGATTATGGCCCGCTCATGAAAAATTAAGACCTGAGCATGTTCTAACCCCGCAATGTGATTGGACCATATCCCTCTGGATCTGACGATTGAAATTTACTCCGGCTCTCCAACTCTCTTAGCTTCGAGAATTTCAAATCTCAAACTTTGCTCCCTCTTGAACTCACGGTTTGTTGACACGTATCTCCCAATGATCAATGAACTAGATTCTCCTCCTAGTGATGAACGGTCTCAAATTACTTTAGGTATTTCACCTCCTTTTGATCCACAAAATTTCGGAGTTGTGGATCTTACTCCACCTGTCCTTCTTGACGATGGACGTTCCCAAACTACTTCAGGACTTCGGAAATTTGGTAAATCTTCTCTCTTGCATGTGCAAAGTGTTAAGGCTTGTGCACCTTGTTTCTATCAGACAGTTGTTGGTCCTCTATGTTGTAATCCAATGGTCACTATCACCCTCTCTCTTGAGCTTCTGATCTCTCTGACTTGGAATGTTTTCTAATTGTTCAAAGATCTCGGCCTTTTCTCCTCTTGCGAGTCCATCTCTTGGACCTTGTCTGCACTTTTGAAAACTGCATCTCTTATGAGATTTATCGTATTCTTTTCTCTCTAGGTTTGGTTCGCTGTTGTTATTTCCATCAATGACAAGCAAACTCTTCATGTAAACATGCCAACATGGTATACCTAATGAATAACATTGAAGTGCTAGGGGGACTATGAAAATGTAACAAATCAAAGGGCTAATTTATGTGGTGAAAATGAAGGTGTGTCTCTATCTCAAGTGGAAGATCTCTTAATAATATTGATGAGTGGATTGAGAAACATGAATGATGACTAAGGATGATCATTATGGGTCATAGTGATGACCTATATAATTTAAAAGTGTCAAGATAGGAAGTTATGAAGACTCGTAATTGGTGAGGAATGACAAGTGATAGATTGGGAAGAGGTTTAAATGTTAAAATGTTAAAATTATAACAACTATATAATTCTCAAATTATAGACTTTCAAAGGAAATGGAAATATATTTTCTAGGTTGAACATTAGTGGTTGATGAAAATAAAACCTAGCATGACGAGTAAAAAGCTTATCTTCCAATGACTGGTTGTGTATTTGGATTGGGGTGATCCAAATTTTATGAGCATAATGAAATGAATAAAGATTATTAATATATGATTAACATGGAATAAAAGAGATACATTAAAACTAGTTTTCTATTCAATAAGGAAATAAGATGAAACTGTAAAATGCAGCGGAAAACAAGCTTGTTGGAATGGTGGCGACTTATCTCTGAGAAGAGATGTGACAATTTCACTCATTCGCAAGAAGATGATTACAATGAGGCTCTGAAGGTATTTTAAAAATAAATAGGAATGCAAAAAACCCTAGACATCCAAAAACCTAAATCTAGGAGATGAAGTGCCAAAATTCGTGTGGGCCCCGTTTGGGTAAGTTAGAACATCAACTTCTCGGGGTCGTAAATTTTGCATACGATCTTCGTTTTAGGAACGTGATAACCCGTTGGAAAGGTATCATCGAGGATATTCATCTTGGGGGATCAATTAGATCCTTTGGGAATCATTGAGAATATCAATCCCGAAAAACCTTCATTTAGGCCCTCAAAATAGCCCCAGAAGTTCAAAACTGCTAAAAATAGTAAATTACCAAAATTATCATAAAACTATTTTGAGAAAGTTGGAAAAGGTGGGTGGGAATGGATATACACCTGGATCAATCCTCCCTCATTATGAGGAAATGGTATCCATTGTGTCGATTTCCCCCACCGGATGAGGAAATTTCTGTTGAATTTGGCCCCGGGTGAGCCACTTGACTTGGTGCAGGAGTTGCCCTGCTTTGACGACTCGATAAAGATGGATCATTTGTTGTTGAGTGCCCTTGATCTATGTGTCTACAATTTGATCACTGGATTCATGTTGCATGTAGTCAAGTTTGAGCTCTATTGGTGTCAACTTCTTTTTATCTCTGAAGTGTCGAATAATGGTGGGAAATGTGTCCGAAGGAGAGCCACGTTGAAGACTGGGTGTAGGCTAAGGAAAGGGGGAATGTTGATCTCAAAATCATTGTCATCCATAGCATTGGTGATGGCGTATGACCCATAATGGAGTGGGTGAAGCTTCCGATGGGTCCCTGTAAGGCGTTCTTTCTGCAAGTGCAACCAAAATTTTTCTCCCACCTGTAAATTATGTGGCAACCGATGTTGATCATGACATTGCTTCTACTTGGCATTAGACTTATGTAGAATATCTTGAACCTGTTGGCGGATGTGCAGGATCCACTCAATGAATCAAGTGCATTTTTTAGCTTCTACTGGAGCAGGGGATGAGTCGATCGAGTTGGTCACCAGGGGTAGTGCAATATCCATGGGGCCCAATGGTTGGAATCCCAACCCCACCTAAAAAGGGCTATGACCATTTGAGCTATGTAGGACTCAGTTGTAGCTATGCTAGACATAGGGAAGACTCTCATCCCATGTGTGGGGGTGTTTTGAATTTTACATGCACAAGATATGTACGATCATCCAATTGATGACCTGCATTTGGCCATCTATCTGGGGGTGGAAGCTAGTGAATTTAGTGAGCTTGGTATCCAGCAGTGACTAGAAGCTCGACCAAAATGTGTTGAGGAACCGATTGTCACAGTATGAGATAATGTTTTGTGGGATCCAAAAATGTACCCATACTCGTTCAAAGAAGAGATTGGTAGTGGATTATGTTATGATGTTCTTCTTGCAGGCGTCTAGAATCACCATCTTGGAAAATTGATCAAAAACCACAAAAACACATTAATTTTCCCTCTTGGTGGACAGGAGGCCGGAAATGTAGTCCATTGAGATGGATTCCCACAATCTGTCAGGAGTAGGAAGAGGGGTTTACAGGCCTTGTTTCTTAGTGGTTGGTTTGGAAATAATGAGGTAGTGTAGGACTTGATATACTTGCCAACATCATGTCGAAGTTTTGGCCAGTAGAAATGTTTTTGCAACACTGCCACTATCTTTTCGATGCTAAAGTGTCCTGCCACCCGACTATAGTGAGCTTCCCAAATCAACTTCATGTGCTCGCTTGATGGAACACAGAGAATGCCCAGACAACACAACAACCCATTTTGAAGATGGAAATTAGTGACCACTAAGTTGGTGCCCAACATTTAGTAGGTGGTGGAGAATTCAGAGTCTGTCTTGTAGAGGTGGGGCCATCCATAGGTCTCGTGGCCACAAGAGTCTAGCACCGTGGTGAGTGTCATGACTGGAGGTCGGCTGAGGCAATCAACAACTCAATTGGTACTTCCTGTTTTATACTTGATGTTGAGGTGGAACTGCTGTAATTATGTGGACCACTTCTGATGGCAATCATTATGCAATTTTCCTTGGGTCTTCATGAACTGTAGTGGCTTATGATCAGTGTGGATGATTGTCTCCTTCCCAACAATGTAATGTCTCCACTAGCGGCATGCTTGCACAATGGAGTACATTTCTTTGTCGTAAGTAGGGTACTTATGGACAACATCTGATAATTTCTCACTATGATATTCCATGGGGTTGCCATGTTGATTGAGAATGAGGCCCACAACATAGTCTGAAGCATCTATATCGATCTCAAAGGGATGTTGCAGGTATGTTAATGAAAGTACTAGGGATGAGCACAAACGCTTCTTCAAGTCACCGAAGGCTTTTTGTTGGGACAGGACCCACACAAAATTTTTCTTATTTCCACCCTTGGTTACTTGGCTAAGGGAATTTGCAATATGATAGGATCACAACTTGAACCTGTGATAGAAATTGGTGAGGCCCAAGAAGATCTGAGGTTTAGTAAGTGTGGTTGGGGTCATCTAGTCACAGATTGTTGATTAAGGTTGGTTGTCATTGATGTCAACCCTTGAAGAAAGCCCCACAACAAAAAGGTTTGGGTAATGGACCCAAGATTGTTTGATGTAAATATGACTCATTATTTTCTTGTCATGTTTGATGAGAATTAAAGATGGATGAACTCCAAAGTGGTCCCCTTATGGTGAAATCCCTCACGGGAAGACGCTTTGTGGAGTAAGAGAACCCATACTTAATTGTGGAATAATGAGATGAAGGACAATGAATTTTTCAAGTAAACTATCCTAGATGGATATTTCTTGTCATTCCATTTCCGGTGGTATGTGGAACGTCACATAACTCCTCACGGTTAGAGAGTTATGGCCATGAGAAGTTGGAGACCCCAGGTTTGGGTAATGGACCCAAGTTTATTTGATGGATGACAGTATGAGTTATGATATATTTTTAGATAATACTATTCTATATGCATAGTACATGTCGTTCCATTTTTGGTGGTATGTGGAACGTCACATAACTCCTCACGGTTTGAGAGTTATAGCCTTACGAAGTTGGAGGACCCTCATATGTCATCTTAGAAACCCCAAAAGGTCAAAGTAGTCAAAGTGGTTTAAGAGATTTTAAAAGGTAAATAATAAAGTGAAGTAATGAGTGAATTATAATTCAAAGTGAATTCAAAACAAATTATTTCAATAATAAATTTAATGGAGAAATTAGAACTGGGTTAACCATAAAATAAGGAAAGAGGGTCTAAGTGACCTAAAAGATGTTTTTAAGGAAGCTACTTGGAGAGTATAAATAAGAGGCAAGGCCCTCTCATTTTAATCAAACTTGAGCATATTTAATATCTATATGTCTCTGAGGTAACCAATGATATATAATCTGAAATTCTGAGGGAAGGTGAAGAAAAGAAGGCCGAAATGCAAGGAAGGATAAATTCTTTTGATGGTGCTTTATAAGGTATGTTATTTACAGGTCATCTCACCATTTTCACTATAAATTTTTTTATATAATGATTCAGACCATGAAATTGCTATTCCATTGAGAAATCATATCCAAGTATTTTTGATAAAAAATTCAGCTTGTGGGTCATTTTTTGGGGGGAGTTAGACTCTGTGGAAAATAGGGTTTGTGGCTAGTTCTGAAACTAGTCAAAAACATGTGTTTCGGGTAAAAATGTCATAACTTATTCACAACATATCCAAATTTAGTGAGACAAAATGTATTGGTTAGGGTATAGTCTATAGTATATAGAAAGGTCTCTCTCTAGAATAAGCCAAAATTCAAAAAGGTATGCCATTTTTTCTATAACTCCTTTTCTAAGAGGTTCCAAGTAGTGAAACTTGGAGGAATTGCATAAAACACACTGAAGAACATTGTGTATTAGTTTCAAATATTTATACATTACAAGTACAAATTTATGATTACTTCAAGTTAGGGTTGTTGACTAATCCAAAACTAGGCATGTGAGACTAAAGAAACGTTTGATAAAAATGCTAGTATATTGTTGTTAAAGTTAAGGATGGTTTGTAGGAATGTGATCATATACACCAGGTCTATTACAGAGCTACAAATCATATTTGGATGATGAAATTGATGAGGGATTTTGGTTGAAGTACATGTTGAGTACATGGTCAATACAAGTAGTTGATGAGTTGGTACATACATGAGGTGTATAGTTGATGATGTTGGTACATATTGATGAGTCATAGTTGATGAGTAGGTGAAACATGATTGGTACATACTTGGTACATGGTTGGATGCACTTGTTTATGGTATAGGTTGATTACAGGTTATTTGGTATAGGTTGGTGCGTGNTAGTACAGGTTTACAATGGTATATCTCACAGTGACAGGTTGACAGTGGTTCCATCATTCTACTTCTACTTCAGGGTGGTAGGACGGGGAAAGGGCAGGTGGTTCTAGCCACCTTATAGTTGTAGCCAGAGAACATTGGGGGTTGTAGCCTCTTTTTGGTTGTAGCCAGAGAATTGGGGATTTGGAGCTTCCCTTGGGTTGTAGCCTAAGAAACTAGGGGGTTGGAGCCTCCTTCCAGTTGCAGCTGGAAAACAAAGGAATTTGGTTCTTCCAATGACTGTAGTTCTTCAAGACATATAAGAAAAAGAATTCCGTGGTTTTCTCCTGGTTTGGGTTTCCACATAAAACACTGGTGTACTGTGTATGTGTATGTTTTTTCATTTTTTCATTTCTTATTTACTTTGTATTTATTGGATGATAATGCTTCATTGATATAACACTTGGATTATATGGTTAAAAAAGATTAAATTTCTCTATTATTGATTCACCTCGCCTCTCAGTAATCCAACAATTGGAATCAAAGAAGGTTCCTTCAGAAATCAGTTTAACCATTGAAAGGTAGATCATGGATAGTACCAACTCATATAAAAATGGAATACCACAGTTTGATGGACAAAAGTATGCTTTTTGGAGCATAAGGATGAGGACATATATACATGCATAGGGATTTCAAGTTTGGCAATCAATTGTAGATGGATACACAACACTAGAAGTTCCACCAACAAATGACAAAGAAGTAAAACTCGGTGAGAATAATTTCAAAGCCACAAATGCACTTTTGAATGGTCTCAGTGATACAATATTCACCAAAGTTGCACACTGCAAATCCACTAAAGAGATTTGGAACAAGCTTCAAAATATTTATGAAGGAGATACAAAATTCAAAGCGGCAAAGCTTAAGACTTACAGAGGTCAGTTCGAACAACTAAAAATGAAGGAAGATGAAGATATTGCAGCCTATTTTTTACAAGTCGATGAAACAGTGAATGCAATCATAGGATTGGGAGAAGAAATTGAAGAATCTATAATTGTTCAAAACATACTAAGATCTCTTCTTATGAGATTCAACCCTAAGATATCATCACTAGAAGAAATATTGGATCTAGACTCAATAAACATGGACGAAATGCATGGAATATTCACAGCATATGAAATGAGAACTGAGCAGGAAAATTTAGATGTAAAAGAAGCATCCTTCAAGGCATCCAAAATATCAAAGCAAAAGAAAAAGGAACAAGAATAATATAGCAGTAGCAATGACACCTCAGAAGATCATGAAGAAGTGGCCAACTTCGTCAAAAGAATGAACAAGGGAACCAATGGTAGGTATAGAGGTAAGCTCCCTTTAATTTGTTTTAATTGTGATGGTATTGGTCATTTTGCTAACAAATGTCCTCATAAGAAAAATAGAAATGATGAAGGTTACTCAAAAGGAAAACACACAAATAAAGGAAAAATATCTATAAAGATAGTTTTCAAGAAAAGCTTAAACACCAAAGAAGACATCTCATCATTAGATGAAGATGAAGTTAGTGACAATGAGATAGGAAGAGTTTTATTCATGACAGTAAAAGACTTTGACAAAGAAGACTCAGAAGAAGAATATGAAGAAGCCGAAGAAGAATGTGAAGAATTCGAAGAAGAAATTGAAGAGGCAGAAGTTGACTATCAAGAAGAATCAATGTGTTCCATAGAAGTTATCAGAAGAGAAAAGAATAAAAACAAGAAACTACAAGCAGAACTAGACAAGAAAAATGACACTTGAGAACTAGAACAAATGATCACAAAATTGAAGGTTCAAATAAAAGAGGATAAAAGAATTGAAGAATAACTCAAAGAACAAATAGAAGAAAATGACAAGATCATTGGAAACTTGGAAGCAGAGGTTGTCACACTAAGAAAGGACATTCAAAAGAAAAATATGCATAATAGCTCAAAAGTTCTGGATGACATTATCAACAGTCAAAAATATCATCTTGATAAGTCCGGACTTGGATACAATCAGACAGAAAAGGGATCAAGCTCTAAAACAACAAAGCAAGAAACACATCCAAAGAGCTATGTAGAAACAATCAAAGAGGATAGGAAGATATACAAGGAAGATTACAGGGACACTCCTCTCCCAAGAAGATTCATATTTCAGAATCAACAACAGACGGATAGGCCTCAAGAAGAAGAAGGATTCATAAGAGCACCTCCTTTCAGAAGATCTTCAACTCCCAGGTATCAAACTGCATTTTTTGGTTTATGCTATGCATGTAATAATTTTGGACGTAAAATTGTGAATTGCAGAGCTAAAAATAGGCACAATAACAACTTTGAGAGTTATACACAAAGGGATTATTCAAGGAGACCTAGTGACACACAAAGAAGAAGTTACAACAGGTTTGAATCTTTGAGCACTGAAGTGGAATGTTACAAATGTAACAATTTTGGACACATGGCCATGGATTGCATAATGGAAGTCCCTCCTAAAGAACCTCAACAAAATAACAACAGTCACAGACAAGAACCTTAGAAAACAACATGGATAAGAAAACAAGATCTGTATAACAATGAAGAATGCACAATCGCTCTACAAGATAAGTAGAAGAAACATGGTTGGTATGTTGATAGTGGATGTACAAAACAAATGACAGGTGATAAAGACAAATTTCTTACATTACGAAAAGAAAAAAATGGATCAGTCTCCTTCGGAAATGATAATTCATCCAAAATCATTGGAGAAGGCATAGTCCGAATTGGGAACAAGAATGAAAAGACACAAAATGTTCTATTGGTAGAAGATATGAAACATAATATTCTAAGTGTGAGTCAAATGTGTGACAAGGTCATAAACTTACTTTCGATTCAGAAAAGTGTGAGATAAGAAAATAAGGTTGAGGGAAATTGGTCAGTACAGCTGCAAGAACTTCAAACAACATATATGTGTTAAGTGAAATTGGAAATGAAAAGTGTTGTCTAGGAAAGGAAGATGAAATTTGGCTATGGAATAGAAGAATGGGTCACATGCATTTTGATAACCTTGTCAAAGTTAGCAAAAGAGAAGGAGTCAGAGAAATGCCCCAAATCACTAAACCAACCAACACTTTATGCAAGAATTGTCAACAAGGAAAGAAAACAAAGTTCAAATCAAAGGAATATTCAACAACAAGACCACTATAAATTATGCACATTGATCTAGTTGGACCAACTACAACAAAGGGCTTAAAATGTGAAAAATACTTTATGTTATTAGTTGATGATTATAAAAGAATGACTGCAGCTTGCTTTCTCAAGAACAAGTCAGAAGCTTTTGAAAACTTCAAGATCTACAAGAAAATGGTTGAAAATGAGATGGATTCAAGAATCAAATGTTTGAGATCTGATAATGTAGGAGATTTCACTTCAAAGGAATTTATGGACTACTGTAGCAGTCATGGAATAAAAAGACAATTCTCTATTGCTAGGACACTGCAACAGAATGGAGTTGTTGAAAGAAAGAATATGACAATACAAGAAATGGCTCGAACAATGCTAATGGATTCCAAATTGTCAGATATATTTTGGACACAGGTAGTGCATACAACAGTTCACATTCAAAACAGAGTAATGCTAAAAAAAAACACTAATAAAACTCCCTACGAGCTATGGAAAGGAAGACCAACAAATGTGAATCACTTCATAGTTTTTGGAAGCAAATGCTACATCAAAATAGAAGATGGTAGAATCAAAAAGTTTGACTCTTGTGTGGACAAAGGAATACTTGTTGGTTACTCAAGTACAAGGAAAAAATACAAGTGTTACAATCTAAGATTGAACAAATTTGTGGAAAGCATCAACGTAACAATTGATGAAACAAGCAGACCATAATCAAAGGAAGAAGAAAAAAAATCAATGGAACAACTTTTCGAAGAAGAAGATGAAAAATAAGTAGAAGAGGAAGATGAAGATGAAGAGAATCCGACAGAAGCAAAAGAGCAAGTTAAGAAAGTATCTCCAAATACACCTAGCAAATGAGTACAGAAGAATCATCCTTCAGATCGGATTATTGGAAACAAAGATGCAGGAGTTGAGACTAAAAGAAAAATCCATTCACCAGAACAAACACACCTAGCACTCTTATCTAGAATTGAACTAAACTGTTTTGAAGAAGCCAACAAGGATGAATTTTGGAATAAGGCCATGGACGAAGAATTGGATCAAATAGAGAAAAATGACACTTTGGAATTGGTTCCAAGACCAAAGAATAAGAATGTGATCAACACAAAACGGGTTTTCAAGAATAAATTGAATGAAGATGGGAATGTTACAAGGAACAAAGCTAGATTGGTATGTAAATGATATGCACAGATTGAATGAATCGACTTTAAAGAGACATTTTCCCTAGTTGCCAGAATGGAAGCAATCCGTTTACTTTTAGCTTATGCATGTTCCAAAAATGTTAAAGTATATCAGATGGATGTAAAATCATCTTTTCTGAATGGAGAACTTGAAGAAGAAGTCTACATTGAACAACCAGAAGGATTTCAGTTGTCAAAGAAAACAGACTATGTATGTAAATTAAAGAAGGCCTTGTATGGTGTAGAACAGGCTCCTAGAGCATGGTACTCCAGACTGGATAAGTATCTGCAGTACGAAAGGTTCCAAAAAGGAAGTGTAGACAACAACCTCTACATCAAGATAAGTCAAGGTAATATTTTATTAATTTAAGTTTATGTTGATGATATTATTTTTGGTAGTGATGATGACAAGTTAAGCCAAAAATTTGCAAAAGACATGCAGAATGAATTTGAAATATCGTTACTTGGAGAACTATCCTTCTTTCTGGGACTTCAGATACGTCAAAGAAAAAAAGGAATTTTTATTTCTCAAATCAAGTATATCATAGAAATGCTAAAGAGGTTCGGAATGGAAGATTTCAAACCAGTTATCACTCCCATGCAAACCAGTTGTAAGTTGAGAAAAGATGATGATTCAAAGTCTATAGATCAGAGGCAATACAGGTCCATGATTGACAACCTACTATATGTGACAGCATCCAGACTAGATGTAATGCAAGAAGTTAGACAGGTGCCACGATTTCAAGCAGCAGCAAAGGAATCACATGTATTAGAAAAATCTGTTCACCAGAACAAACACACCTAGCACTCTTATCTAGAATTGAACCAAACTGTTTTGAAGAAGCCAACAAGGATGAATTTTGGAATAAGGCCATGGATGAAGAATTGGATCAAATAGAGAAAAATGACACTTGGAAATTGGTTCCAAGACCAAAGAATAAGAATGTGATCGGCACAAAATGGGTTTTCAAGAATAAATTGAATGAAGATGGGAAGGTTACAAGGAATAAAGATAGATTGGTATGTAAAGGATATGCACATATTGAATGAATCGACTTTGAAGAGACATTTTCCCCAGTTGCCAGAATGGAAGCAATCCATTTACTTTTAGCTTATGCATGCTCCAAAAATGTTAAAGTATATCAGATGGACGTAAAATCATCTTTTCTGAATGGGGAACTTGAAGAAGAAGTCTACATTGAACAACCAGAAGGATTTTAGTTGT
>JASDQU011375766.1:18391-39826 GCA_032191745.1 Picea mariana
AATTCTTCAAATCATATAAGAAAAATCATTTTGTTGTTTTCTTCTGATTTGGGTTTCCATGCAAAACACTGGTGTACTGTGTATGTGCATGTTTTTTCATTTCTTCATTGCTTATTTACTCTGAAGTTATTGGATGATAATTATTCATTGATATAACACTTGGATTATATGGTTAAAAATGATTAAATTACTCTATTACTGATTCACACCCCCCCCCTCTCAATAATCCAACACAGATGACTTGGATCTTGGTTGGATCCACATGCACACCATGCCGATCAATGATGTATCCTAAGTAATGGACCTTTTCCATGCCAAAGGAGCATTTTTCCAAGTTTGCATATAGTTTGTGCTACCACAGGGTGTGCAGAACCTGTTGAATATGATGCAAGTATTCCACCCAAGTCTTGTTGTAGATGAGGATGTCATCTAGATACACCAAAAAAATTTTATTGGTGAAAGGTCATAGGATATCATCCATCATCCTCATAAACTTTGTTGGATCATTTGTCAAACCAAAGGGCATGAACAACCATTCAAAAAGACCTTATTTTGACTTGAAGGTGGTCTTCCATACATATGTATGTTTTATTGGGACCTAGTGGTACCCAAACTTCAGATCAATATTACTGAAGTATTTGGCCCCCATGAGCTGATCAAGGAGGTAGTCGATTCAAGGAATCGGGTATCGATTTCTGACTGTGATTTTATTCAGGGCCCGGTAATCAATGCAGAGTCACCAGGTCTTGTATTTCTTCGTCACTAGCATGATTGGGCTCCCACAAGGCGATGAGCTGGGACATATGTTACCCTTGTGGAGTAATTCTTGGATATGCCTCTTAATATCCTCATTTTATAATAGAGAGCGACGATAGAGTGGCCCATTTGGTAGTGGTGCTCCTGGGGTCAGATCGATGGGATGATTGACCTTGTAGTGCAAAGGTACCCTGGTAGGAGAGGAGAAGATATCTGAGTATTCTTCCATGAACTTATCCACTTGCTTCTATTGTGTGGAGAGATCGATCACAGAGGCCCTAGATGTGGCTGTGATATTTCACTCACTCTAAGAGAAAATCACGAAGAAGACAAATTTCTCGGTCTGAGAGATGACCTTCCTGCATTGCTTGGTAGAGATCAAGGAAATAAAACTAGGAGGGACTACCTCGGGTATCCTACACAATTTCTTGTTCAAAGTAATAATAACACTACGAGGCTTAGACTCATATACAACATGGCATTTCCATAAATAAGGTTGGTCCAAAAGAACATTACAAACTTTGAGAGGACAAACATAACACAATACCTCATCTTTGAAGGGCTTAATGTCATACAACAGTGGGCATTGTTGGCTGATGCAGAGATTGCTTCCTTTGCGGAGACATCTAATGGTGTAGAGTTGTGGGTGTGACATTTTTGGTAGGGTGTGTCGCTTGACGACCTCTGCTGATATGAGGTTCTTTTGGCTACTTCTATCAATGATGAAGTGCAATGGGGTGCCTTTTACCCACATCTATGAATGGAAGAGGCACTCACCTTATTCTGGCTCATCTGGTTCACCATGCTGGAGCTTGGTGGTAGCAACGGTAGCACTAGGTTCCATGTCAATGATCCATCTTCCCCTTTCTATTTTTGACTTAGAGTCAGAACCCGCATCTGATTCAGAGGCTTTCACTTCGACCACCAGCGACTTCTTTGAGCGGTGTTGACGGGCGAAATCGGCCGTCCGTCAACTGGAAGAGTGGAACTGGTCCGGGGTTGTCTAATAATCCAAGATGTTTGGAATGAACCACCCTGATGGGTTTAACGGCTCCGTTAGCCGATCTAAGGTCCTTAGGAATCAAAAGAAAAACTATTCTAACTAAAAGCAAAATAAAACAAACTAATAAACTGATCTAACTAAAACTAACTATTAAACAAACTAAACTAACTAATTATTAAAACAAACTAAACTAATCTAACTACAACTATCTATTAAACAAACTATTACTATTACTATACTAACTCTAACTAATTTACTATTTATCTACTAATTGAAATATGACTTATTCACAAAATATACAATATCTACAATTTACAGATTTAAATAAAACCTGAAAAAATTCATTTATATTCTGCCCTTAGACAAAAAAAGATATTTTTAATTTTTGTAATCTTATGAACAAGAAATAAAACAGAAAACTAACTAAACTAAATCACTAATCTAAACTACAAATATATCTAATCAAACTACTTGAATTATACTAAACAAATTAACGAAAATAAATCACAAACTAACCTGGAGAAACGCTCCAGATTTGCCTTGTGTATGATGACTGTGCTAGCAGATCGGAGGGAGGAAACTCGCACCGAATAATCCAGAAGCTGGTCGTAAACGATAGCTGTAGTGCTCTTTAAGTTTATTTACAGGACAAACAAGACATAAAAATCACAACAATCATATGATTTATAAATCTCCACAATTAGGTAAACATGTATGCAAAGGTTTATGAAAAATAATTCAATTGATGAAGAAGAGAAATTTGTCATTCATAAACTGAATCAAGTAATTGTTGTATTTTTATGTAATGGAAGAAATCAGATATGGATGAAACATTAATTAAAACATATCATTCTGCAAAAGACTATGATAGCTAAAGTAGTCACTAATCTAATGCAAATTGATAAACATAAACATGAAACAAAAGATTGATATTATGAAAGCGAAAGCTGTAGCAGAACATCAACTTCTGTCTCAGTCTGTATTAGATATCCATAATCCAGGTTCTCCCACAAGCGAGGATGATCCTTCTTACACAAAATAATAAGTATTTAAAGGTTTTCCACAAGGTAAAACCTCCCTGTGGAAGTTATAAAACTGTTTACATAAAATCTGGGAAGATACCCCAAAGTTGACTAAACTAGGAAACTAAAATAAAAGTAAAACATCCAAATATCCTCTAGACTGTGCATCAACTCCCATGCAATTGGAATTCACCTAAAAAGGACCAAAAATGAACAAGTTAGAAGAATCTTTTATTAATAAAATGATAAAAAATCTAATTCTATAGACTAGCTATAGAATCATATGATTCTGTAGCTGGTCTAAATAAGATACAGAATCAACATCAAAATTAATCGAAAATATTTTAAAGAATTCCATTTAATTGACATCCAATAGCCATTTGAAAACGAATCATTTAATTTGAGTTTGTTATAACATTCGAAATCAAACACGATCCAAATCAATTAAATGACTACAGAGATAGGCATACTCTGTTTTGTTTGTTACCTGAAAGTCGGGTGACAGAATCATATGGAACAACAATGTGATCGTTTCATAACAAATTGAATTCAACATAATCAAAACAAATGGCAAGCAACTGTTGCGCTGCCTTGTCAACAGGAAATATGAATTCGACAAGATCATTTTCAAATCATAACAACTGTTTTGACATAGCAAATGACTCATGCCCCAAGTAGATTAACTCGAGCTGGCATGAAAATCAATTCAAATAAAGTCGTAACAGGATCGATTGATAGAAAAAGAATTCGTAATTTGCTATTGAAAATTGGGCAAACAAGATTGATTGTCTTCGATCGAAATCGTTCCAATCAAATGAATTATAACCTGGTTTGACCAATTTGCCTTATACATTTAAAATCAAACAAAGCAGCAATTACAATCGGAATCCAATTCCTAAAAATGATCTAACTAACAGCAATCCAATCAAGCGAATCAATCGGCTGGGTTTAGCATAGTCACTGCAAATCATAATCGTTCCATGATTCGGGCGTATTTGCACAGGTTTAATGAGATCATTGTTTTTATAAAAACAGAGTAGTTCTTTCCAAATTAAATTGAACAGAGTGGTACTCATGATTTGGAAAATCATATGACACAACATATCATAACAACTACACTCCCGGAATCGTTTACCAATCACAGCATAAGAATCATAACGAGATCGAATCCAAGCATAATCGTATTCTAAATTGAGCATGAAAACTTCCTGTTCAGAGTGGATACAAAACGAATTGAATCGAAAACACACCATTAATTTCGTTACTTCAATCATACAAATTTAGCAAATGAAATCCAAACGAAAACCATTCAAATCCAATAAAAAACTATGAGCAAATCGTATATCAAATCGAAATTCCTTTTGTTTTTAGCAAAACGAAACCATGTACAGGATGATCATCGAATAATAGAGGCATTTGGACGAGAGACTGAGCTATAAAAACAGAATTCAAATCATTATATTAACCTTGATTATTCACAAAACAAAAACGATATCAAATTTTCATACCTGTATAGCGACGAGACGACTTGATTATGCTAATTTGGAGTTGACAACGACTGTGGCTGATTCAATGTTTTTGAAAAGGATGGAGCCGGTTGTCTTTTGCTTTTTATCAGTTTCTTGGAGCTGGTTTCTTTGACTGGTTAACACTACAATTTGATCTTCCAATGATTGAATTTTCAATTGGAGTATGGGAACATCAATGTAGTATCGTTCCAACCATAAATTGCATTGGTCACAGGATGACTGTGTGGGTTTTGAAAGAGCAGGCGAGGGTTTGGTCAAATGGCCGAGGGTTTCACGAGGCAATTTAATACCAGGGTATCTAGGGTCGTTCTTTAGGAAGAGGGGAAGGTTCGACACGAAATCATAAGGTGGCTGGGGACATAAACCCTGCGAGTAAGGGTACTCACTGGCTAGAAAACATTCTACATCAGAATTGGAATCCTCACTTAGGACGATAGGATTTGACTCAGCAGAGGGTTTAGGTTTGTTCCTGGCCATCCGTGAAATCAAACGAGCATTCTTTTTACCCTTAGCATTAGTAGTAGGGTTTTCCTTGGGATTTTTTCTCACAAGTCTTTTAATAGTCTCAACTTTCTCAATAATAGCATCGGGTAAGTCAACACCAGGGTCGGCCGAGGGTTTAGGTAGTAGGACATGGAAGGGCATAGGCGGCTCGGCCTTGGTTTCATTCACCATAGGCTTGTCAACCTGTATAGGGTCCGAGCCATCGAAACCATTTCGAGCGACGAAACTGCTCCAACTATCCCCATGAAAACTCAAATGATAAACAATGATAAGTTTAATAAGCCCATGGTGGAACAGGCTGTTGTCAACCTTCTGCCTTTGAAACCTTTTCGACATTTTATATAAGCTGCATTGAAAGTGGAAAGGCATGTTTACCGGGTACCCTATAAAATTCATTAGCAATCGCAGGTGGTAGAGAAACACAAGTCCGTATCGACCTTCACAGGTCACGAATTGTTTGACTACCATCAAAGTATCGTGCCATCGTGTTTTGAGCATAGATATGGGCATACCTCTGTCACAAGAAGTGACTTTGCGAGAGAGAAACAACAGCAGCCATGGAACCTCTTCTACCTTACAATTTTTGAACCAATGTTGTCCTATGGCAGGTAATCCTATAGCAGAAATGATAAATCCCTCATCGATTTCCAACTGGATATCACCCACCTTGGCTCTTCAGCCATCGAAAGTTAAAGCGAATTGTTGTGCCACGCACAGGTTAAAACTGTCAAATATCTGCACGAAGGTGAGCCAACTGTTAGCTTCCAGGTCTTTGTGGGCATTGTCAAACATTAACAAGGCTTGGTTGTCATTTGGCTCGATCCACACGACTGGTGCCATGGAGCTGAGCACATGGTAAGCCGAGGGTTTGTATCATAACACACACAGGAATAGAGCTACTCGAGCTAACAAAAATGAATGGGAATAAGGGACAGGCATAAATGCCATCGTGCGAAGGTGGTGGAGTCTGCCATGCATAATATTTATTGCCAAAGTACAACTGACGGCTATCATAGCTGTTCAACCCACTATAGCATAGTTCGAAAAATCGTGTTGCTTGGCTAACCAATGAAACAATGGTAGGTGTATAAACAATGTGTGCAATCAAAACATTATGCCATAGTGTTTAAATCATCAAATACTCAATTTGAAACCAAAACCAAAAAATTAACCATGCGTCAATGTTTCACTCATATTAATCGTTTAACCAATGTGCCAATGGGTATTCATATAACCGACAAGCCAATAGTTATGAAAACATTAACATAAGGATTGTATCAAAAGACATATAAAAAATTTAATCATAACCCCTATGCATTTTCATGAAATCATAGGTCGAATAAAATGCAAGTCCAAATGCTAATGCCTTACAAACTCAATAAAACCAAATTACACAATTAATCGAAGTATGAGTACCGATCAAAGGATCTTGCCATTTGTATAATGATAAATATAAGGTAAGCGCAATAGGCATATCAACAAAAGAGATATTGGTAGTTCAAATAATGACTTCAATGCGACTTCTAAAGGTGGATTTTTCACGCTTACATTCATGAAAACAAAGCGAATGCAAATGAGCAAATGTCGCAAAAATGAAAATGTTGTTTATTAGAAGATTGCACGGAAAAATTGATGTTTGCAAAACATTGGTGTAGGCAGCTTATAAGACATTAGAAAAAATGAATTGGCTGCCAACAATGGCGACACGCTGGTAGAAGCAGTTATCTCTGTCAAAAGAAGCAAAATCAGATCAAGAAAGTGAAGATAATTTCAACTCAAAAATAACAACCAGAAAATCGTATAAACATCATCATTAACCAATTATTCCAGTAGTGGTTCAAAAGATAAAAATTGATAACAATCCTAAGATCAGCAAGTCATGATTTTAAAGATAAAAATCTCCAATATTGTGGCATAGCCACTGCTTCCAGCAGGCATCCATAGCCTCGACAGGGTTTCCATTTAACCCACTCTGACATCTGTATCATGTTAATAAGTTATGGATCAGAATAAAGGACATTAAAGAGGTTTCTTCTTTTGCAAATTTTCATATACCCGACATTGCTTCGCTGCCAGTGGGCCTGTTCAGAACCCCGGCGAAGTTGTCTTGGCGTCATGCATGCATTTACACGTTGCCAATAGACCTGTTCAGCATCCCGATGGGTTTACAAACACTTCCCACAGCTCTTCTTAATATTTTTACTTTGATTTTCATAGATATATAACTGAGCGGGGTGACGCTGAAAATCAACATATTTTTAGACCTCATCAATTTTTTTTTTTTTTTTTTTTTAGAACTGTCCTCTATTTAGATCCAGAGATGTTTTATTTACAAAAACAACTTCCTAAGACAGGAAGACATCCTCTGAGCCATTCCTTTACGGAATAGGGACAGCGTAAAAAGATAATAGATGATCATGACAAGCTTTGCTCGGAGATCGAAATCAGTCAACTTCTTTTAAACAACATATTTTTCCAACACAGATATAAATTTCAGAAATATACCATTGATGTTTGTACAAATTTTTCAGAAGTTATTTCAGCGAAGGAATTTTCTATCGTCTTTGTTTGAATGGCTCAGTGTAAAGGTATGTGTATTTTTCAAAAACACAAACTGATAAATTCAAATCAAAATCAAAAACAAAAAGAAAACGAAAACACAAACAAAATCAAGATATGTACATAAAATACAAGAGTAGTTATCAAGAAAAGTATCTTTTCAAGGCTTGGCCATTCACCGGATAGGTGCCAAGCTGCCCTTCAAGATTCTGCAATCGAAAAGAACTAGGACCCAACTTTTCAGCAATTAAAAATGGTCCAAGCCATAAGTTTTGAAATTTTGTGTGTTCTCCCTTTCCCTCTTGTGGTTTGTCCCACTTCAAGACGAGATCGCCTACTTCAAATATTCTATCAGAGGCAGAGTTAGAATCGAACCAGCTTTTAACCAATTGTTGATGTTGATCTAACTTACGTTTAGCTTGGGCTCTTACTTCTTCTAGCTTCATCAAAGCATTAATTCGGTTTTCTAAAGGGGGACAATCTTATTCTTGAACTTTCTGTGACAACTGAAGCGAAGGAAGAAGAATGTGAGGTGGCAGAATTGCTTCTCTACCATAAATGAGAAAAAAGGGGGAGTTACCTATAGCAGCTTTTGACATTACCCTATCATCCCACAACGTGTTTAGCAATGCATTATGCCAATTCTTGTGATTTTCCACCACGGTTCTCTTGATAATTTTATTCAAGTTTTTGTTTGTTGACTCTGCCAATCCGTTGCCGTGGGGGTAGTAACTAGTAGAAAACTTCAGCTTAATTCCTTTCTCCAAAGAGAACTCGCTCATCTCAAGAGAAGAAAAGTATGAAGCATTGTCAAAGACTAGACAGTCAGGGATACCAAAATGGGTGATAATATTCGAATTTAGAAAGGCGATTACCTGACTGGTGTTGACAGTTCTTAATGCAGCAGCTTTAGACCATCGAGTAAAGTAATCTATGGCTATCACAATATACTTGTGTTGTTGCGAGGATGAAGGGTTAATTGGACCTATGATATCAAGGCCCCATTGCTGGAAAGGAGAATCGACTGAAACAGGTTGCAGAGGAAAGGATGGTTTTTGTAACTGCCCTGATGCTTTCTAACAGATGACACATTTACGACACAAGGCATGGGCGTCTCTAAAAAGAATGGGCCAGTAGTAACCAGCTCTTAAAAACTTATGAGCAGTGGTGTCACCACCAAAATGACCACCAACTTCTCCAGTATGCAACTCTAGCAAAAATTTTTCTGCTTCATCTTTTTCAAGACAGCGCATCAGTAAGCCATCAAAATTCTGACGAAACAGTACACCATTAATCAAATGAAAGGAGGTAGAATTTAACCTCAATTCTCTTCTCTTAGAGGGATCTAAGTGACGAGGCATTGAACCATGTTCAAGACAGAACCTAATATCGTCGTACCAGGGACTAACAAGGTTTTGTGTGCAACAAATTAGGCTTTGATCACTTTGTCCTAGGTTTGACGTATCACTATCTTCTTGCTGTCCTGTTTCTGAATCAACTACCAACTTACATAACCCTTAGCCTCTCACAATCTGAGCTGGGGTGATTTCTAAGTCATACTCTTGCAAGGAGGTGACCCAGTTATCTCTCTTTTCTCCTAACTCCTTCTGCACTAACAAGTTCCTTACGACAGGGTAGGGGACAATGAATTTCATCCTTGACTTCAAAAGATAGGACCAGAAGTGCTTAACTGCTTTGAAAACAGCATAGGCTTGTCGATCCACCACTGGATAGTTAAGTTTGGCACCTTTTAAAGAAGATCTCATAAAGGCGATGGGTACTTCGTGGTTCTCGGCATTCTTCTGAGTTAGGACGGCGGCATAGGAACGGTCAGAAGCAAAAGTATAAGGTGTAAAATCTTGAGAGAAGTCAGGGCTCATGAGAGACGAAGCATCTATTATGCCCTTCTTTATAGCATTGAAAGCCTGATTTTCTGTGGGTCCCCAGTGATATTGGGTGTCTTTCTTAATCAAATTCTGTAAAGGCCTGACCATCTCAGAGAAATTGGGGACAAATCTTCTCACAAAGTTAATCTAGCCTAAGAAAGACTGCATGGATTTTTTGGATGTAGGAGGGGGGAGTTTAGCGATGACTTGAGTCCTTTTGGGGTTAATAATAATCCCTTCACTAGACACAATGAATCCTAAGATTTTACCCTGTTCTACTACAAAGATGGATTTTTTGGGATTTAAGGAGATGCTGTATTTACGACATCATAGCATAATGGCTCATAAGTGAGCTAGATGATCGTCTTTGTTTTTAGAATAAATAGTCACATCATCTAAGTATACTACGACGGACTGATTGATTAAGCCTCGAAAAGCAATGTCCATTTCTCTTTGAAAGGTGGCACCAGCATTAATCAATCCAAAGGGCATTTTGTGATAAGCATAAGTGCCCCACGAGGTACGGAAGGTAGTTTTGAGTTGGTCTGGCAAAGACATCAGGACTTGGTTGTATCCATAGAAACCATCTAACAGGGATAGCCTCTCGGAACCAGATACCTGTTGAAGGATCTGTTCCATGGGTGGGACAGGATAGTTGTCTTTATCAGACGCTCTATTGAGGTTTCGGAAATCGATGCAGAGTTGGATTTCCCTATTTTTCTTTCGAACTGGGACAAGTTTGGAAACCCATTGAGTGTGCCTAACAGGAAAAATTATCTTAGCACTTAGGAGTTTGTTCAATTCTTTTTGAACAGTTGGTTCTAGTTTAGGGTGCATCTTTCTCAGTTTCTGTTGGAAGGGTAAGGTTTGGGGTTTCATCGGGATGACATGCTATATGATATTAGGGTCGAAAGTTTTAAGATCATCATACGTCCATGCAAAGACATCCTTAAATTCTTTAAACAATTTAACAAATGCATCTTTTTCTTGTCGAGAACATCCCAAGCCTAAGTTAATTCACTGAGGATTTTCATTAGTTCCTAAGTTCACTTTTTCATAAGACAACGAGGAACTATTGGTTTTACAATTGACCGTATTTTTAAATTTATCTTGAAAATCATAAAACTTTTCTAATCTAACTATAGATTTAGGTATGGAATTTACCATGTCCGACAAAGATTCAGGAGATTTCGAATCGGGTATTACCGTAAAATCGTGCAAATTGTCGTCGTGCGTGCGTTCATCTATCACCGCGCCTTTAAAGGTTTCTTCCATGTGCAGAAAGTTGATAATCTGATGATCGTCATCAAATACTCTCCAGTTCGTGATATTGTCAGGAACAGATGGCCGAAACAATAGCTCAACGGAGAATGCGTCTGGAGACAAGCCTTCTGCAGGAAGAAGTTTAGAAGCTACATTAGCTAATAGATCTGCTTCAACATTATTTAATCTAGGAATGGAATTTATATTGAAAGCAGAAAATTTACTCATTAAAATCCATACCTCAAACTGGTAGCTCTTGAGATGCGAAGAGAGAAAGTGGATAGAATCTCTTACCTGTCTAACCACTATTTCAGAGTCGCCAAATACAACCAGGTTTTGAATGTTCATATCTAGAGATTTTCTAAGACCTTGTAGTAAAGCCTCATATTCTGCAATATTATTAGTACATTCAAATTCTAGTCTACATGCAATTAATGTCTTGTTACCTGCCAAATCAATAATGATGTAGCCTGCACCAGCTCCTTCTTTAGACTTAGACCCGTCGAAATATAGAGACCAAATTTGGTTTCCATCGGGCACATGGGACCATTGCATAGAAGATGTTGGTTGCATATATGCTACAATCTTAGACTGTTGTTCTGGATTGATGATAGGTGAAGCCTTAACCATGAAATTGCTGAAGAAGGTGTCCATCCCTTGGACCTCGGGTGAATCAGCAGAAGGTGTATATGGTTCGTTAGGATCATTCAAATCTGTGACCGTAAACTTAAGGTAATGTTCACGATTTACCCTGATCTTGTTAGGCTTGCCATTCTCTGGAAGCCATAAGTGAGACCAGTTTGTCGCAAAGTAACCATGTAGCTGCTCCAATCAGTCCCTGCTTAAAAATAGACCATACACTTCTGGAATATCAACAATGATTATATCAATAATCTGATGAACCTTGGGGTTAGACGATAATCTAATAAGTACATTTTTTAGTTCGCCTATAACTTTAACATTGGTTCAATCAAGTTGTATGATTTTTAAAGTAGATGGTTCCACTTCAGTGTTAATCTTCTGGCAGATAGACCAAGGCATCACATTGGATGACGCCCCTAAGTCCACCATACAATTATGCACGTTTCTGTTGAAAATTTCAAAAGTTAACAAGAAAGGAGGTACATTTTTGCGAGTACTAAGAGTAGTAGCTTGTGGCTTTTTACTCGCAGTTTCTAAAGCTACTTTATCTACATTATTCACATTATTTACATCACTTACAGGAAGGCTTCCTTTATCTTGAGGATCAGGATTATTTTTAGTGGAAGTCTTCTGAGGGACTTTGTTTTGCACAACCTTGTTACCACTTGAATTACCATTCTTGTCGTTCTCTGAAATATTTTGCAACATTTTTTGAAGCAGAAATGGAAACTTCAATAACTCATAAATAGAAATGTTAGCCCTTAACTTTTTAAGATCCTCAACAACATCATAATCTAAGTTGGGGTTCACATTACTCTGTTTAGTCTCAGCTGATTTAGATTGCTTTGGAGGCGAAGTTGTAGTGTTTTCGACAGAAGGTTTGTTTGCTGTCTTACTCCTGGTATTATAAGGGTGAATTGTCTCGAAGTTAGCTTGAAAGATGCTATCCGAGAAGTGTCCAAAGATGTTTGGAGAAGACTCTTCTTCTTGAACTGTTTCTTATTCAACTACCTCCCGAGGGATATCAGGGGGCATCAAGTTATCTTGGGCTTCTAGAATTGTTTGAAGGGCGCATTGTAAACTTTCTAGATTTAGGCCTTCAGGGGTTGGATTAGGTCGGTTGGTAGGAAAAGGCTTTCGGAAAGGGGGTTTGTAGGGTCCTTTACTCGAGGAAGCTTCTTCGGTTGACCTTTTTAAGTCTATAAATTGATTTGACAGTTTTTGAACAACTTTAGTTAAGTTTTCTAAATCAGAGTTTTCAGGTTGTGTTTTACTCGGAGTGGGTCTGGGGAGAATTTCTATCTTTTTTTTGGAAGAAGAACTAGCCTTAGTTTCATTGCTAGAAGAGTCTTTAAGACTAAGTATGTCCTTTTCGATCTGACTGGCCTCTTCGAAGGCCTCTAACAACGTGGCTTTCTTAGATCGTTTAACCCAAATAGCTATACTTTGATGCAAAGCTTTAGTGTAGTAAGCTATTATAAGACTCTCGGTAGGCATGGAATCCGCAGGGATTCGGTTTTTAAGTGTTAATAATCTTTGATTAAAGTCTTTAACTTTTTCTTTTGGGTTCATTCTTAAGCTAGAAAGGTCCATGACTAGGACTTTCGGAGGTTTACCGTCTCCGAACTTTTCCAAGAAGCATGACTCGAACTTTTCCCAAGACACGATGGTATGGGGTTGTTGGGAAAAGTACCATGTGGATGCATTACCCTCAAAAGTATAAGGGAATAACCTACAGACAATGTCTTCATGTTCGACATTACAAAGTCTAATAGCTAACATAAACTTTTTAATGTGATCTTCAGCGATCTGTTTTGAGTCAGGATCAAACTTGGGAAGCCATTTCTCCGGGTGTTTAGGTAGAGGGTGCTGAGCTCCAGGTATGGCTACAACATCCTGGTCAAGCCAAGGTCTAGCAGGATTGTTCTGATTTACCATTGGGGTAGTGGGTGTGGAAGGCTGAGAAGGTGAATTGCCTTCGTCGGAGGAATCTCCTCCTGAAGAGGAAGGAGATGATGGAGGTGGTGAAGGAGGTATCCCAGATCCTCTTGCAGTAGGATTTAAGATTGGATCTGAAGGATTCACAGTAGGATTAGTGTCACCTAATTGTTCTCTGATATCAGAGAAATCCAAAGGTTGACCCCACAGACGGTTTGGTTTCCTAAGACAAGCTAAGGCACTATGTGTTTTTATAAGAGATTGACGAACAATCTCTTGTATGTCACCACCTGTAGGATTAGGGGTTGCTGGCTCAACTGTGACATGTGGATCGTCGGTTGAAGTAGTTGTTGTTTGAGGGGGAATATTATCATTTGAATGGATTCTAGTCACTATAGGTGATCGATTAGGGGGGGGAGGAGTCTTGCGACTACCTCGTGCCATTAATTAAGTTCATGCTCTCCTTCTAGCGCCATTTGTTGATGGGCGAAATCGACCGTCCGTCAACTGGAAGAGTGGAACCAGTCCGGGGTTTTCTAATAACCCAAGCCGTTTGGAATGAACCACCCTGATGGGTTTAGCGACTCCGTTAGCCGATCTAAGGTCCTTAGGAAACAAAAGAAAAACTATTCTAACTAAAAGAAAAATAAAACAAACTAATAAACTGATCTAACTAAAACCAACTATTAAACAAACTAAATTAACTAATTATCAAAACAAACTAAACTAATCTAACTAAAACTATCTATTAAACAAACTATTACTATTACTATACTAACTCTAACTAATTTACTATCTATCTACTAATTGAAATGTGACTTATTCACAAAATATACAATATCTACAATTTACATATTTAAATAAAACCTGAAAAAATTCATTTATATTCTGCCCTTAGACAGAAAAATATATTTTTAATTTTTGTAATCTTATGAACAAGAAATAAAACATAAAACTAACTAAACTAAATCACTAATCTAAACTACAAATATATCTAATCAAACTACTTGAATTATACTAAACAAAATAACGAAAATAAATCACAAACTAACCTGGAGAAACGCTCCAGATTTGCCCTGTGTATGATGACTGTGCTAGCAGATCGGAGGGAGGAAACTCGCACCGAATAATCCAGAAGCTGGTCGTAAACAATAGCTGCAATGCTCTTTAAGTTTATTTACAGGACAAACAAGACATAAAAATCACAACAATCATATGATTTATAAATCTCCACAATTAGGTAAACCTGTATGCAAAGGTTTATACAAAATAATTCAATTGATGAAGAAGAGAAATCCGTCATTCATAAACTGAATCAAGTAATTGTTGTATTTTTATGTAATGGAAGAAATCAGATATGGATGAAACATTAATTAAAACATATCATTCTGCAAAAGACTATGATAGCTAAAGTAGTCATTAATCTAATGCAAATTGATAACCATAAACATGAAACAAAAGATTGATATTATGGAAGCGAAAGCTGTAGCAGAACATCAACTTCTGTCTCAGTCTGTATTAGATATCCATAATCTAGGTTCTCCCACAAGTGATGATGATCCTTCTTACACAAAATAATAAGTATTTAAAGGTTTTCCACAGGGTAAAACCTCCCTGTGGAAGTTATAAAACTGTTTACATAAAATCTGGGAAGATACCCCAAAGTTGACTAAACTAGGAAACTAAAATAAAAGTAAAACATCCAAATATCCTCTAGACTGTCCATAACCTCCCATGCAATTCAAATTCACCTGAAAAGGACCAAAAATGAACAAGTTAGAAGGATCTTTTATTAATAAAATGATAAAAAATCTAATTCTATAGACTAGCTACAGAATCATCTGATTATGTAGCTGGTCTAAATAAGATACAGAATCAGCATCGAAATTAATCGAAAATCTTTTAAAGAATTCCATTTAATTGACATCCAATAGCCATTTGAAAATGAATCATTTAATTTTAGTTTGTTATAACATTCGAAATCAAACAAGATCCAAATCAATTAAATGACTACAGAGATATGCATACTCTGTTTTGTTTGTTACCTGAAAGTCGGGTGACAGAATCATATGGAACAACAATGTGATCATTTCATAACAAATCAAATTCAACATAATCAAAACAAATGGCAAGCAACTGTTACGCTGCCTTGTCAACATGAAATATGAATTCGACAAGATCATTTTCAAATCATAACAACTGTTCTGACATAGCAAACGACTCATGCCCCAAGTAGATTAACTCGAGCTAGCGCAAAAATCAATTCAAATAAAGTCGTAACAGGATCGATTGATAGCAACAGAATTCGTAATTTGTTATTGAAAATTGGGCAAACAAGATTGATTGTCTTCGATCGAAATCGTTCCAATCAAATGAATTATAACCGGGTTTGACCAATTCGCTTTATACATTTAAAATCAAACAAAGCAGCAATTACAATCGAAATCCAATTCCTAAAAATGATCGAACTAACAGCAATCCAATCAAGCGAATCAATCGGTTGGGTTTAGCATAGTCACTGCAAATCATAATCGTTCCATGATTCGGGCGTATTTGCACAGGTTTAATGAGATCATTTTTTTTATAAAAATAGAGTAGTTCTTTCCAAATTAAATTGAACAGAGTGGTACTCATGATTTGGAAAATCATATGACACAGCATATCGTAACAACTACACTCCCGAAATTGTTTACCAATCACAGCATAAGAATCATAACGAGATCGAATCCAAGCATAATCGTATTCTAAATTGAGCATGAAAACTTCCTGTTCGGAGTGGATACAAAACGAATTGAATCGAAAACACACCATTAATTTCGTTACTTCAATCAGACAAATTTAGCAAATGAAATCCAAACGAAAACCATTCAAGTCCAATAAAAATCTATGAGCAAATCGTATATCAAATCGAAATTCCTTTTATTTTTAGCAAAACGAAACCATGTACAGGATGATCACTGAATGATAGAGGCATTTGGATGAGAGATTGATCTATAAAAACAGAATTCAAATCATTATATTAACCTTGATTATTCACAAAACAAAAATGATATCAAATATTCACACCTGTATAGCGACGAGACGACTTGATTATGCTAATTTGGAGTTGACAACGACTGTGGCTGATTCAATGTTTTTGAAAAGGATGGAGCCGGTTGTATTTTTCTTTTTATCAGTTGCTTGGAGCTGGTTTCTTTGACTGGTTAACACTGCAATTTGATCTTCCAACGATTGAATTTTCGATTGGAGTATGGGAACATCAATGTAGTATCGTTCCAACCATAAATCGCATTGGTCACAGGATGACTGTGTGGGTTTTGAAAGAGCAGGTGAGGGTTTGGTCAAATGGTCGAGGGTTTCACGAGGCAATTTAATACCAGGGTAGCTAGGGTCGTTCTTTAGGCAGGGGGGAAGGTTCGCCATGAAATCATAAGGTGGCTCGGGACATAAACCCTGCGAGTAAGGGTACTCGCTGGCTAGAAAACGTTCTACGTCAGAATCGAAATCCTCACTTAGGACGATAGGATTTGACTCAGCAAAGGGTTTAGGTTTGTTCCTGGCCATCCGTGAAATCAAACGAGCATTCTTTTTACCCTTAGCGTTAGCAGTAGGGTTTTCCTTGGGATTTTTGCTCACAGGTCTTTTAATCGTCTCAACTTTCTCAATAACAACATCGGGTAAGTCAACACCAGGGTTGGCTGAGGGTTTAGGCAGTAGGACATGGAAGGGAATAGGCGGCTCGGCCTTGGTTTCATTCACCATAGGCTTGTCAACCTGTATAGGGTCCGAGCGATAGAAACCATTTCGAGCGATGAAAGCGCTCCAGCTATCCCCGTGCAAACTCAAATGATAAACAATGATAAGTTTAATAAGCCTATGGTGGAACAGGCTGCTGTCAGCCTTCTTCCTTTTAAACCTTTTCGACATTTTATATAAGCTGTGTTGAAAGTAGAAAGGCATGTTTATCGGGTACCCTATAAAATTCATTAGCAATCGCAGGTGGTAGAGAAACACAAGTCCGTATCGACCTTCACAGGTCACGAACTGTTTGACTACCATCAAAGTATCGTGCCATCATGGTTTGAGCATAGATATGGGCATACCTCTGTCACAAGAGGTGACTTTGCGCGAGAGAAATAGCAACGGCCATGGAACCTCTTCTACCTTACAATTTTTGAACCACCATTGTCCTGTGGTAGGTAACCCTGTAGCAGAACTGATAAATCCCTTATCGATTTCCAACTGGATATCACCCACCTTGGCTCTACAGCCATCAAAAGTTAAAGCGAATTTTTGTGCCACGCACAGGTTAAAAACCTCAAATCTCTACACGAAGGTGAGCCAACCGTTAGCTTCCATGTCTTTGCAGGCATTGTCAAACATTAACAAGGCTTGTTTTCCATTTGGCTCGATCTGCACGACTGGTGCCATGGAGCCGAGCACATGGTAAGCCGAGGGTTTGTATCATAACACACACAGGAGCAAAGCTACCTGAGCTAACAAAAATGAATGAGAATAAGGGACAGGCATAAATGCCATCGTGCGAAGGTGGTGGAGTCTACCATGCATAATATTTATTGCCAAAGTACAACCGACGACTATCATAGCTGTTCAACCCACTATAGCATAGTTCGAAAAATCATGTTGCTTGGCTAACCAATGAAACAATGGTAAGTGTATAAACAATGCGTGCAATCAAAACATTATGCCATAGTGTTTAAATCATCAAATACTCAATTTGAAACCAAAACCAAAAAATTAACCATGTGCCAATGTTTCACTGATATTAATCGTTTAACCAATGTGCCAATGGGTATTCATATAACCGACAAGCCAATAGTTATGAAAACATTAACATAAGGATTGTATCAAAAGACATATAAAAAATTTAATCATAACCCCTATGCATTTTCATGAAATCATAGGTCGAATAAAATGCAAGTCCAAATGCTAATGCCTTACAAACTCAATAAAACCAAATTACACAATTAATCGAAGTATGTGTACCGATCAAAGGATCTTGCCATTTGTATAATGATAAATATAAGGTAAGCACAATAGGCATATCGACAAAAGAGATATTGGTAGCTCAAATAATGACTTCAATGCGACTTTGAAAGGTGGAGTTTTCACGCTTACAGTCGTGAAAACAAAGAGAAGGCAAATGAGAAAATGTCGCAAAAATGAAAATGTCGTTTATTAGAAGATTACGAGGAAAAATTGATGTTTGCAAAACATTGTTGTAGGCATCTTATAAGACCTTAGAAAAAATGAATTGGATGCCAACAAGCAGTAGTCAGCAATGTTATGCCAAGAGCTCTTATGGAAGTCGCACCACTTCCCGGTATCTTTCTTTGTCTTTCCAGTGTCCTTTTCTTACAGCTTGTACTGATTTTCCTGATACTGTCCATATTTTCTCTATCCTTTGTTCTGTGGGTTAGGTCCACCCCTTCCTAGATTTTGTTGTGAGGGGTTCCCAGGCCCAAATTGTCATGTCTTTTGTTTGAGCTTCTGCTCAATTTTGACAACATATCAATAGGCCACACCCAAGGACGATATATCCAAAAATTCTTTTTCGGTCTCGATGTATCTATGTAGAGCACCACTATACTTGATCACCAGATTTCACTCTGAATATTTGATACCCATCTTGGTGCGCAAGGAATGGAATATATTTTTGAACTCAGGCACTGCTTGGTCTCTTTCTTGTTGCAATGTGGTCCATTTGGTATACAAATCGTCATAACTTTCGACAGGGTAGTATTTTTCCTTAATAGCATCCCTGAAGGATTCCTAGATGGCCACAACTGTAAATAATGAGGGTTCCTCTATTTCCTTTTTCTCACAGAAATTTTCCCACCAATCTTTGACATGGGGAATGACTTTAAGGAGTGAAAAAGTAATGTTTTCTCTATTCTAAAAGTAATGTACAAAAAAATAGCCTTCTAGTAGATTCAACCACTTGTCTACAACATCGACATCTATATGAACTACAAATATAGGAATATCAAAGTTGATTTGTACCTTGAATGGGGCGGCACCTCTGCTCGAGGAAGATGCGTCGCTTGTTGGTAGCCACCGAAGGATTTTCACAAAACTATCCATCATCTCATTCCTCTATTGTGTGAGGGCTTCCTTAAGCAACATTTTGAAAGGATATCTTGTCTCGTCATGTTTCTTTTCTCCTTCCATGAGAGGTCGCTTGGGTGTTCAAGAGCTTTTGTCCTCTAGAGAAAGAAGCTCGAGACATAATTCTTTGTACCCTAATCTCGTTGGGGACATGCATTAAGATGACAAGGAGAAGACTGCTATGATAGCACTAATCTGAATTTTATGAGAAGAACGAAATGAATACAAATTATTAAAATATGCTTAACATATAATAACATAGATACACTAAATTGGTTTTTCTATTCAATAAGGAAAAAGATAAACCTGTAAAATCCCGGAAAACAAGCTTGTTGGAATGGTGGCGGCTTATCTCTGAGAAGAGATGTGATGGTTGCGCTCATTCGAAAGAAAATGATTACAATGAGGATATAAAGGCCTTTTTACAATAAATAGGAATTCCAAAAACCCTAGACATATAAATACCTAACCCTAGGAGATGAAGCACCAAAAGTCATGTGGGCCCCGTTTGGGTAAGTTAGTACATCAACTTCTCGGGGTCATAACTTTTGCATATGATTTACGTATTAGGTGCACGGTATCTTGTTAGAAAGGTATCGTCATGGAGATTCATTTTGGGGGCTCAATCGAAGCCTTCAGATATCATTAAGAAGCTCGATCTTGAAAAACCTTCATTTAGGCCCTCAAAATGGCCCCGGAAGTTAAAAACTGCTAAAAATAGTAAATTGCCAAAATTGCTAGAAAATTGTTTTGAGTGAGTTGGAAAAGGTGCGTGGCCACTAATATCAACCTGGATCATGGGGGAGATAATCATCATAAGTGTGAACAATGATGACTGCATGTGATGGATAAATCCTTAGGTATTAACCATTTCGTCCTATAGGTGGATTAAGCATGACAAAAAACTTTAAAATAAGGATGATCTATTCTTTACATGCTATTGAGTATAGTGGTAATTGAATGAGTAAGTTTAATATGCAAGGTGACATAAGAAACCTGGGTAATAATCAAAAGATATACAAAATTGAGAATATAAATATTGATGATTTAAGACATTCTATAATGACCGTAAAAGATTAGTGTTGAAATTCACTAAATTTCACTATGTGGTAAAGACTACATCACTGGAGATTGTGGTACTAGATGATGGAATTTATGTGAAATTCAACAACGTATTTAGATAAGGAAAATATATGAAAACTTGGCCATATTGATAGGGTGACTATATCTACCTCATAAATTGTCAAATTTCTTCTTGAAAGAAGAGGAAATGATTATTGGAAAACGATTGGCATTTTGAATAGAACCTAGCACTCTTAGTATTGATGATCCATCCTAGGATGATAAACATACCTCAATAGATCCATGCACTAGATGGATGTCTTCATGACAATTCTTGCATTAGATGTGATCATTTTTATTCCTTCTATATATAATCATGCAAGCTAGTGGCCTAATTTTGCTAATGAATCACGATAAGAATGTCCATGATGTTTTATTACTTTTCAAGAGTGATGTGTTGAGATAATTACCATTGTAGATCCATTTAACTATGAATCTATCACGTGCCGCGAGGAATCAAATCCCTCATTGTGCAAACCTCCTTTTAGAGTGACAAAATTGATGAAAGGTTTGCACCTCGAGGGATTTGATCCCTCTCAGCGCATGATATATTTGGAGTTAAATGGATCTATACTAGTTCCAGCCATGGGAAGGAACATTAAATTTTTAGATGATAATCTTTTTCTATATGTATATGTTTAATATGAACTTGATACTTTGAAATTTACATAATTATGAATCCAAATAATGAAAAAGTGACCATGTTTAGTGATGAATATGTTGAATAATAACAAAATGGAATTGTTAAGATATTGAATAACATATATACTAGAACACATCACTAAGAAGTAAAATGAGGAACAAATTAAATAACTCATATATTACATAATAATTGATCTCAATCTATTTTGTTAATCTTTTCTCCTGCACGCACTAGAACACTTTTCCATCTTTTTATATGGATCATATGTAAATGGAGTTTGAAATTGGAGAACATGCAAAGCTTTAATTAGAGATATTGGAGTAAAAATGAGACTTTGAGGAATTTTATACCTCCCCTGTTTTTTTTTAATATATATATATATATATATATATATATATATATATATATATATATATATATATATATATATATATATAAT
>JASDQU011375767.1:0-24395 GCA_032191745.1 Picea mariana
CAAAGTACAATCTCTTGTAAAAGAGTATTGGCTCCTGCCACATCAAACCCTCGTGAGAAGGAACCAAAGTACATTCTCTTGTAAAAGAGTATTGGCTCCTGCTACATCAAACCTTCCTTTAGGTAGTTGAATCTTTCTAGATCTATATATTTTAGGTAGCGCTTCTAAGTTTACCTTCCCGGGTTGACATTAAATTAAACTCTAATTGACATCATCAATTAGAACTAAACATTAATGTAAGGTCCATTCCAAGTTTTAGTATATTTCACTCCATGCAGGAAATTGTTGAGAATAAATGCTTCATCCATGAACTTTCCTTCTCTTATGGTGTGCATGAACTTTATAATCTTGATTGTTGTTATATATCCTATTCATTCAATTCTACCTTGAAAATACAATGAGCATTTTTTATTCTTATTTCGAAATAGCTTGACGATGATTTTGGAATCCCCTTCTACTTTTCAGTTTCAAAAGCTAAGTTCTAAATTTAATTCAATACTCCTTATAGAAACATCCACCTCTAACCCATTATTTGTGGATTCTCTTAATAATTTATTTTTAAAAATCTTTAATTTTACTTTGATTATCCCTAATTACTTTGCTAGCATGTTATAGGTTTTCTTTAGTTGCTCGATCAAAGTTCAAATTTAACTAATAAAGCATAAAGGTTTTAAGAACATGGAACTATTATGTTTCACATAGGGATTTCAGGCATTTTGAAGAATACATTTGACACATTTCCTCACAATGTTCACATAGGGATTTGAGGCATTTTGAAGAATACATTTGACACATTTCCTCACAATGTTCTAGCTTTAGAGTTGAATAAAAGAAAGATACATCAATCAATTGTCATTTGACTTTAGAGTCTAATACCTATTTCTTAAGAACAAATCAATATACTAAAGTTTTGTGGAGATGTATATGGAATTGATATTATAAAAAATTTATTAAAAAAAAATATTTTCAATGAGAGAGGGTGAAATAAAATAAAATAAAAAGTGAAATCATAATCGAACTCTTTATTTCACAAATAGACACCTTCACCTTTTAGAAAAATAGGTGGTTATGGGGTGAAGGTGCGCATTGGTAGAGAACGTCAGCCCCCAAGAGGGTGGATGTTGGGGGGTGCAGGTGTGAAATTGTGTAAGTACACAAATGCACAACTTCACTCCCCGAGAGTGTAGGCGGTGATGGTGAATGAAGTAAGATTGAATATCATATATATAAAGATGATTAAGGTAGTTGAACAAGATTTCTGTAAGAAGGTATAAAAATATTTTAAAAATATGAAGTCAAATATGCAACTGAAACTAAAAGAATATAAAGAACAAGAAATATTCAATGAAACCAAGAAATGGTAGAAAAAATCATAAGTCAAACCATTGTATTCATGTAGTTTTTTTCCCATGGAAAAAAGCAAGTAATTTTATTCAAAAAAGACAAAATTACAATAGTAGAATGTTGGTGCATTTCGTTTTGTCTTGTCTTGCCTCATAGTGTTTGTTGGAGTTAGCTCCATTCCAAAAAATTTCTTCCTAGCCTTATAGGTCTCAAGTGTTTCCAATATTTCCATCAAAAAACTGTATACAATCCTTCCCTTTGTGGGAGCAGAAAATTGAAACTTTTTGGATCAACAGTAATTAAACTAAAAGAGATATAACCGTATATACATGAAAACAACATAAAAAGAGAGCATTAGTCAGATAGAGGGCCCAATGTTGTGAAGAAATTTTGAGGAGCATGTCAATCTCTCCTCCCAAACTTTCTAGCAACTGAGGTCCAGGTCCAATCCAACCTTTGAGAGGTTTTCTGCTTCTTGATTCCATCTCCTGTAGACATGAGAAAAAGTTGCATGTGAGAAAGATGACAGTAGTCATATGATGTCCTCTAGAAATGGTAGAAGGGAAAATGTGTGCAGGGATTGATTCCCTTTTATGCCATTTATCACCATAGAGGAGTCTCCAAAGATGTTTATGTGGGTTAGACCTTTTTCTTTTTCCAAGGCGAGGAGCAATTTTACCACCCAAAATTCACTGAGATTGTTGGTGGTAGTGCCCATATGGGAAGCAAATGAGATTTTTGTGTTGGAATCAATGTAGATTATTTCCCCAAAAATATATGTGGTGGGGGAGCCTTGGGTTTCCTCATCGAAAAAGTCCCAGGGTAGAATAGAGTCGATGGATGGGGGGGTGAGAGAGGGACAATTTTATGGAAGGTGATTGGGGGAAGGAGTGAAGGATGGAAATGGAGGAATAAGGGGTGTGGGTGGGGGAGGGATAAGAATCATCGAAAATAACATGATTTCTGGAAATCTAGATACCCTAGGCTATAATGAGAGGAAGATATTTGTGTTGTGAGGTGGATGGGGAGGAGAGCCAAGTTTTGAGGTAATCTTCAACATAGGTTCCATGCCAATGATTAGGAAAGGATGGAGAGGATGATAGAATGGACCAAAATTTTCTTATGAAGGGTTAATGCAGAAATAGGTGGGGGATATCCTCTGAGTCCTTTTAGCAGAGAGGGAAATGGCTAGGCCCCACAAAACCACGCTTTTGTAGATTTTCCTAGGTGGGTGTTTTTTTTGTGAGGTGGAGCCACATGAAGAGTTTTTCTTTTTCCGATCATTTCAATTTCCATAGGATGGCTCCCCACCATGGGGATGGCCCTTCAATGTGCTCCATGATTAAAGAAAGGTAGCCCTGCTTTGGGGTATAGGTCCCTGCTGGGTTGAAGGAATATATGAGGGATTCAATTTGGTCTGTGAGGTTGACCATAGAAGAGGAGAGAAAATCAATATATTATCTCCACATTTGTGCATGTTTCTCATTTAATCCCACTTCCTCCCAATTTAGCCACTACGTATTACCCAGAGAAAAGTTCCTTCTAGCAATGTGATGGAGGTGTGTATACTCTGCATTTTTGAGATCTTGAACTACATGATATGGAAGAAGGTGTTTTCATTTACAATTGATCCAGAGATCTATGTCGATGAGAAAGTCTTCTCCCTTTCCGTTCTTCCAGATGAGACAATTCTCAATCAACGAGAAGGATTTTGTAGTGGCCTTCCAAATGATTGATCCAATTTTGGATGTTTTTTTGGATTTGTCCTATCCAATCGACAGTAGAATATTAGGGAAAGTACTTTTCTTTAACAATGTGGGCCCATAAGCCAGAGTTTTTGATGATCCCCTAGACATTATTTACGGTCATAGCTTGGGCAAAAAGATGAATATTTTTTATGCCCCATACACCATAAGATTTTGGTATATAAACCCTTTTTATATGCCAGCACAAGGGGTCTTTTTTCCTCTGCTCCAACCCATAGAAATCTGAAGGATAGTTGACTGATTTTATCCAAGAGGCCCTTAGGAACCCAAGCCAAAGAATTCCAGTAGACTGGGATTGATCCCAGGACAGATTTGACTAACGATTTTTCCATGGGAGTAATTTTTTTTCTATCTTGGAACAGAGCCACTGCCAATCCTTCTTACTATAGTTAATTTCCTTTAGGTTGAACCCTAGATATTTCAAACCATCCAAGTTCTTTGAAACAGGGGTACCCAAGGTTCTAGAAATGTGCTAACATTTAGAATTCGATAAACCCCAAGAGATGAAGGAGGATTTCACCATGTTTATTTGCATGCTTGTTGGCCCTTGACTAGGTTTTGTGGATATCTGGTCAAGTTTGACCTATTTTTGGACTTCGACAACTTGCCGAAGGAGGAGCACAAGATGAAGAAGAGATCGCGGGATCTCGACCGCTTTTTGGGTCCCTTTTGGGATGTGGGAATATGTAACGGGAATGGGATGTCGGCCCATGGGTTTGCCAATGTTTAGGCCTATTTTGTATATATAAATAGATGCTTAGGCTAGATAGAAGTGGTGGTGCATCTATGTGATATGAATGTATGCTAAGTGCAAGTAGAGTCTGTAAGTGCTTTGTGCATGACTGTGTGAGACTTGCAGAGCTAAGTGAAAGTCATTATAGCAAGATTGTGGAAGGCTTAGTGCTAGAACGCAAGGAAGAAGGATCTAGCGAGATGTGTAGATCTTCTGTCCTGTGTGGAGTAAGGGTTTTGACGCTTTGTGCTTGTAACCGATTGACTGAAGATAATAAATAAGAAGAGTTGGTGGACGTAGCCCTAGGTGGGGGTAAACCACGTAAATATTATGTGGTTATGCTATGTTCTTGTATTAATGTGTTTATGACTCTCTTGCTAAGTGCTTTGATAGAGATAGATAAATCTGTTCATGCTTCATGCTAATGATGTGTAAGAATGTTAGATCTGACTTCTATGAATGTGCTTAGTGCTTGGTTCTGCTAGATCTGATCCATCTGTTTGTGCTAAGTACTTAACTACATTAGATCAATGTGAATGCTGCGAAGCTCTGTTTTATCAATGAAGTAGGTATTGACTACATATTAAGGATCTTACGGTGCTAAGTTCTGTATTAAGTATCATATTCACAGATCTGTGTCCTAGCTAAGGTTGCAGACACCTGAGTCTCGCAACCACCCTTGCCTCTACCTCGAGTGAGATTTCATCTGCTTCACAGGTGTTGCCGAAAGGGCCGGTAGTTAGGGTTTTGTTGGTGCATTGTTGTAGCGTTGAACCCTGGGTCTGCCTCTGTGCCAACAAATGGTTCCATTGCTGGGACCTGAAACAATGCTTGTTGGGAACTGAGAAAAAAGGAGCTTTGTGCAAAGATTCATTCTAAATTATTGAAATCTCTGTGCATAGATCTATCGCTCTAGTGCGCATTATTCTACTTGATTTATAAAGCTCTAAGCTAAAAGAAAGAAGCTCGATCTGAAGAAAAGAATTCGGAGATGAAGGAGAGAAGCAAGATCTAAAAGTTTTGTGCTCTAAGAAAGGTAAAAGTGATAATTTCTGATTAAAAGAGGTAAGATCTGCAAGCTCTGTGCTCTGATAAAGGTAAGAATAGTGAAAAGTTTTAGATCTGGAAGCTTTGTGCTATGTAGAAGTAAGATAAGTGGAAATTTTTGTTTTTAGAGTATGGATCTAGGTATGTTTAATAGAGTCTATTCGAAAAATAGGGTATTGATACATGAAGGAAGATTTGATATTAATAGATCTGAAAAGAATAGTGAAAGATATGTTATACCTATGCATAGAAAGAATGTTTGGACTAACAAATGGGTACAAGATCCTAGAGAGAATTTGTTGCAGGTTAGATCCTATGCTCCTAGCGCGCAATACAAGAGAAGTTAGGGATCATTTAAAAGAAAGAGAGGATTAACCCTCTGTTACAGCTACAGAAGACTAGGACATTTTTCCATGAAATTTCTTAGAAGAAGACCTAGCTGTCTTTGTTGCAAAGCTATGGACCATGAAGTGTTGGATTGCCCTAGAATGATTGCTAAAGTTGAAAGAATGAATCTGAACCAGGAAAACCCTAAAGCAAATCTGGAAATGGCAGAATACCATAAAGAATAAGAGAAAGTATTGTTACAGATGAAAGAAACCCTGAATGACCACCGACATATCAGCTTATCAGGGATATTCAAAGAAAAAGAATGCATCGAAGCAAGAATAGGAGACTTCGACATTGACTATGTTTTGGATGAGGAAACACAAGTGAATATCATGACATAGAGAACTTGGGAAGCTATAGGGAATACAACTATGATTCCTTCATTAGGAGGAATAGGACTATTTAGAGGGAAACTGGTAAACCTCTGTGGGAAGCTCGCTTTTATACCTATGCACGTTAATGGAACTTCGACAAAGAAATATTTTGAGATTATTAAATTTATTGAAGACAACGCCCCGTTTACCATGTTACTAGCCAACCCTTGGATTGAAAGAGACCAGGCCAGAAGGAAAGAAGAAGAAGGAGTATTAGAACAACAGAAGCAGGAGTTAAAAGAATTCATGACTAGAAAGATCACACACTTGATTGCAGAACAGGAGAACATATCAAAGCTATTTAACACTAGAGACCCAGATGTTGAAGCTGCAAGAACATTAGAAGACCAACAGAAGACTGAAGTACTTATCTCGTACAAAGAAGAGGTACTACCCCTGAATCCTGGGAAATAATTTCAACAACACAAAGTAACTATGTTAAGAGAAGATAAGAATCAGAATGGAAAAAGGCACACTGAGACGAAGCTCAATGGAAAGAAGGCTAGAAAGCTAACTAACAAGAGGAATAAGATTGAAAAGTTCCAGAAAGTCCCAGAGGGAACCTCACAGAAGGAAAATGTGCAAAATTGGAGCTTTGTCGGGATATCAAAACAACGACACATGGCACTTCGCCATGGCGAAGCAATATAGCCATTAGGGAACGTTATAACCATTAGATCAATGATCCAAATGGATAGAAAACCATTTATGGCCAGCCAGCTCGCCATCTGACCGTTGAGACCGCGCCATAATGGACATAGTCGAGTTAATGAAGACCTCATACCCGTTGCAAGCGACCCGTTGTCGAGTTACCTATTTATCCCACCGCGCCACGCACTGAGAATATTTTTTCCAATTTTGAATTTGAGCCCACAGACTACGTTGAGTTTATACCATCATCATCATGCTTCTTCCCTCTCTCTCGTTACTGTGTCTAAGCTATCCCTCCCGAACCTGATATTGTTAACCCCGAGCGTGTATGTCGGACGAGTTGAGCACTGCAGAAAGAGTTGTTGAGGAAGTTTTGATCGACTTGATGACTGAAAAAGTCATGTTGGAGAGAGGATTATCCACAGGTGTACAAGCATCATCCACGAGAGGACTGTCAACCTCTCCATCAACTACTTGAGCTAGACCATCCTGACCATCAGATGAGAAGCGAACTAAGCACAGGGATGATCTCGCGAATGCTAAGTTGATTCCAAACATATTACCTACTTATATACCACCTTTGAGCGGTGCTGTAAACCAAAAAAATGTACCTAGAGATTTTGAGTACGCCTTGGTCACTGCATACCTCTCGAAAGGGATACACGCAGTTCACACAGACCAAGATAAGATTGCAGTGTTGAAGTTTAGCAACTTCAACCTAGATGACCAAAAAGTTTACAACATGCTCGCCCCACATAAGTACCTGACTAGAACAAAGGAAAATAATTCGAATATCGTCCCTTAGTCATGGACCCATAACCTCACGCAGTCCACCCTGTTGAACGTTATGAAGATTCTGCACTTCGGACAACACTAGGAGGTGAATGCATGTGTCAAATTGCTGCTGTCTTGTTACCATGGAGGTTATCTATGGTTAAACTGTCGCATAACAGTGGATTCGACATTGATAAATCGGATCACCGAGCTTAGTATGCAAGGACCCGACCCATAGGATTTATATCCTGGAAAAGCCATGGACCGCACTCTCGCTCAAAGGATCAAGGACACTTACGGTGATGTCGAGAAGGGAACGTGAGGCTAAAAGGTAGCTTCTATCCAGATTGGTGCAGTGTGCCTCGTCTGTCAATTGATCGCCGAAAAGTTAGAACGCAAGAACTGACCCACCAAGTGATTGGTTTTGTAGTCAACCTTGCAGGGAAGTGCGCGAAGGGCCTACAAATGAATTGGGCGTAGTACTTGGTGAATCAATTAGAACTTGACTGTAGAGAAGCCCAAGATCAAGGGTATGCATTCCACTTCAGTTGGCTATTGATCCTGATCGCTTTCATCGCCTGGGAAATGTCGGAAGGTGCGACCTTCCTGGACATCGAGCCCTTTGAACCATTGGCTGCGAAGTTCAACACATTGTGGTTTTCAAGCGACATGAATAAACAATGGCAGTCCAATGCTGTATTTCACGCATACTACAACCAGTTGAAGGTAGCCATACAGTCCGTGCCTCGCATAACTCTGAATACTTTACATAGGTTCAGGCCTTTGATGAAGTTCAACATAGACCGTCGTTTCATCTATATCATAGCGCACGCTGACGAGCACAAGAAACAACTTCAGTCCTACTACAAGCTAACAGAGGAGGACTTGAAGGAGATCACCAAGGACTGGTCAACGGACCTCCTCATTCTAGCAGACCCTGCGGAGATATCTGATATAGATAGTCCATAAACTCCGCAAGATACACCCGGGCCGAGCAAGACAAAGAAGAACGAAGAGGTCCATGATTTAGATAGCGCATCCGTGAAGACCTTTTCCATCTCACCCGAGTAAGGAGGTGATGATGCAGAGTTGAATGAAACAGAGGTCGAGTAGCAACAGGGTGATGAGGCCGATCCCCTGAAAAAGAGGAAAGGTTCACCTCTGAAACCTTCCTTCTGGAAGAAATCAAAGGCCACTATGATGAAGATGCAGACTGTCCTCACCTCTGATGACTTCGACTTCCTTGTAGTAGCTCTGAATGATGGTTTGCTGGAGATAGCAGAGAAGCAAGAAGAAAAGCAAGAGGATTTGTATGATTGAATCATGACTAAACTCCGAGGAGTACAACAAGCCCTACAATCCATCCGCGTAGTCTTAACTATGCCAAGAGATCCAGAAGTGGAAGATGATCCAGCTCAACTCCACCGAATAGCTGATACAGTTGAAGCTCGTCTTCGACAAGCACAAGAGGAAACAACACAAGCCACCCAGGCTTTGGTACAAGTACAGGGAGTGTTTGTAGAACAACGCTGAGATGTTGAATAGGAAAAGAGCGCTCTCCAAGCGAAGTTCGATGAAGAAAAGGCACAACTGCATCAAGGCAAGGAAGAGTTGCTTTCCAAGCAACTCAAAGTGAAGGAAACGGTCAACAGAGCACTTCGATCTGTGACTGTCATAGAAGTAAAGGTAGAGGATCAAGTCACAAAGCAAGTAGCACAACTTGAAGAAGTGATCCAATGGCTTCAACAATGCATAGAAAATTTAGAGCTACGCACTATGCCCGAGACTCCACAGTAGGTAAGAGACCAGCAAGAAGCCACTTCCTGCAGCGTAGTTGACAAACTGAAGGCCCTTACCATAGAATGCAAGAAATTCGCTGATTGCAGTGCCCAAACATATGAGAAACTTACCGAGAACCTAGAGTTGCAGGCACTGGAGTTGCAGCTCCAGGAAGCGAAGCAACATGCAAAAACACTATAGGCACAGTTGAAGTCTCTGTCAGCTGTGGAGAGAATGAAGAGATCTCAAGAGCAATGAACCACCCAGAAAACAAATCCATAATATCTAGAGCAGAGTTATGGAGATAACTCAGAAACTCCAACCGGTATAAGATAAGGCCTATCAGGTTTACAGAGGTAGAAGGCCAGGGATCAGAACTAGAGCAGGTTAGCACTACGACATAACAACGCCTGGAAGGACCTGTGAATGATGTAGTCATTCAAGAATTTGCTGAAAAAGAGTGCATAGCACAACAGCAAGTCGAAGCAGTTCGAGCCAAGCTCGAAGCATTTGAAGTAGAACTTCCTACATCAGATTGACTCAGGATGAGTCACAAGTGAGTGTTGGGGACCTATTGGCCCTTGACTAGGTTTTGTGGATATCTGGTCAAGTTTGACCTATTTTTGGACTTCGACAGCTTGTCGAAGGAGGAGCGCAAGATGAAGCAGAGATTGCGGGATCTCGACCCCTTTTTGGGTCCTTTTTGGGATGTGGGAATATGTAACAGGAATGGGATGTCGTCCCATGGGTTTACACATGTTTAGGCCTATTTTGTATATATAAATATATGCTTATGCTAGATAGAAGTGGTGGTGCATCTATGTGATGTGAATGTATGCTAAGTGCAAGTAGAGTCTGTAAGTGATTTGTGCATGACTGTGTGAGACTTGCAGAGCTAAGTGCAAGTCATTATAGCAATATTGTGGAAGGCTTAGCACTGGAACGCAAGGAAGAAGGATCTATCGAGCTACGTAGATCTTCTGTCCTGTGCGGAGTAAGGGTTTTGAGTCTCTGTGCTTGCAACCGATTGATTGAAGATAATAAATAATAAGAGTTGGTGGTCGTAGTCCCAGGGTGGGGGTGAACCACATAAATATTGTGTGGTTATGTTATGTGCTTGTATTAATGTGTTTATGACTCTCTTGCTAAGTGATCTGATAGAGATAGATAAATTGGTTCATGCTTTGTGCTAATGATGTTTAAGAATGTTAGATATGAATTATTTGAATGTGCTTAGTGCTTGGTTCTGCTTGATTTGATCCATCTGTTTGTGTTGAGTACTTAACTACATTAGATCAGTGTGAGTACTGCGAATCTCTGTTTTATTAGTGAAGTAGGTATTGACTCCATATTGAGGATGTGACGATGCTAAGTGCTATATTAAGTATCATAATCACAGATCTGTGTCCCAGTTAAGGTTGCAAACACCTGAGTCTCGCAACCACCCTTGCCTCTACTTCGGGTGAGACTTCATCTGCTTCACAAGTGTTGCTGAAAGGGCTGGTAGTTAGGGTTTTATTGGTGCGCTATTGTAGCGTTGAACCCTGGGTCTGCCCCTGTGCCAACAAATGGTTCCGTTGCTGGGACCTGAAACTGTGATTGCTAGGAACTAATAAAGAAGGATATTTGTGCAAAGATTCGTCCTAAATTTGTGAAATCTTTATGCATAGATCTATCGCTCTAGTGTGCAGTATTCTAGTTGATTTATAAAGCTCTGTGCTAAAAGAAAGAAGCCCGATCTGAAGAAAAGAAGTTGGATCTGAAGGAGAGAAGAAAGATCTGAAAGCTTTGTGCTCTAAGAAAGGTAAAAGTGAGAATTTTTGATTAAAAGAGGTAAGATCTGCAAGCTCTGTGCTCTGATAAAGGTAAGAATAGTGAAAATTTTTAGATCTGGAAGCTTTGTGCTCTGTAGAAGCAAGATAAGTGGAAATTTTTGTTTCTAGAGTATGGATCTAGGTATGTTTAATAGAGTCTGTTCGAAAACTAGGGTATTGATAGATGAAGGAAGATTTGATATTAATAGATCTGACAAGAATAGTGAAAGATATGTTATACCTATGCATAGAAAGAATGTTTGGACTAACAAATGGATCCAGGATCCTAGAGAGAATTTGTTGCAGGTTAGCTCCTATGCTCCTAACGCGCAATACAAGAGAAGCTGGGGATCATTTAAAAGAAAGAGAGGATTAACCCTCTGTTACAGCTGCAAAAGACCATGACATTTTGCTAAGGAATGTCGTGGAAGAAGACCTCGCTGTCTTTGTTGCAAAGCTATGGACCATGAAGTGTTGGATTGCCCTAAAATGATTGCTAAAGTTGAAAGAATGAATTTGAACTAGGAAAACCTAAGGCAGATCCAAAAATGGCAGAATCCTAGAAAGAATCAGAGAAAGTATTGTTACAAATGAAAGAAACTCTGAATGACCACCGACATATCAGCTTATCAGGGATATTCAAAGAAAAAGAATGCATCAAAGCAATAATAGGAGACTTCGACATTGACTGTGTTCTGGATGAGGAAACACATGTGAATAACATGACAGAGAGAACTTGGGAAGCTATAGGGAAGCCTGATATGATTCCTTCATTAGGAGGAATAGGACTATTCAGAGGAAAACTGGTAAACCTCTGTGGGAAGCTCGCTCGTATACCTATGCACGTTAATGGAACTTCGATAGAGGAAGATTTTGAGATTATTAATTTTATTAAAGACAATGCCCCGTTTACCATGTTACTAGCCAACCCTTGGATTGAAAGAGACCAAGCCAGAAGGAAAGAAGAAGAAGCAGTGTTAGAACAACATAAGCAGGAGTTAAAATAATTCATGACTAGAAGGATCGCACACTTGATTGCAGAACAAGAGAACAAATCGAAGCTATTTAACACTAGAGACCTAGATGTCAAAACTGCAAGAACATTAGAAGACCAACAAAAGACTGAAGTACTTATCCCATACAAAGAAGAGGTACTACCCTTGAATCCTAGGAAAGAATTTCAACAGCGCAAAGTAATTATGTTAAGAGAAGATAAGAATCAGAATGGAAAAAGGCATACTAAGACGAAGCTCACTGGAAAGAAGGCTAGAAAGCTAAGTAAGAAGAGGGCTAATATTGAAAAGTTATAGAAAGTCCCAGAGGGAACCTCATAGAAGGAAAATTTGCAAAATTGGAGCTTCGTCGGGATATCAGAACAACGACACATGGCACTTCGCCACGACGAAGAAATATAACCATTGGGGAACGTTATAACCATTAGATCAATGCTCCGAATGGATAGAAAACCATTTATGGCCAGCCAACTCGCCATCCAACCATTAAGACCGCGCCATAATAGACATAACCAAGTTAATGAAGACCTCATACCCGTTTCAAGCGACCCGTTGTCAAGTTACCTATTTATCCCACCGCGCCACGCACCGAGAACACTTTTTCCAATTGAGAATTTGGGCCCACATTCTACATTGAGTTTATACCATGATCATAATGCTTATGCTCTCTCTCTCTCTCGTTACTATGTCTAAGCTACCCCTCCCGAACCTGAGATTGTTAACCCGAAGCGTGTATGTCGGACGAGTTGAGCACTATAGAAAGAGTTGTTGAGGAATTTTTTATTGACTTGTTGACTGAAAGAGTTGTGTCAGAGAGAGGATTATCCATAGGTGTACAAGCATCATCCATGAGAGGACTCCCAGCCTCTCCATCAACTTCTCGAGTCGGACCATCCCGACCATCAGATGAGAAGCGAACTAAGCAAAGGGATGATCTCGTGAATGCTAAGTTGATTCCGAGCATATTACCTACTTATATACCACCTTTGAGCGGTGTTGTAAACCACGACAGCGTACCTAGAGATTTTGAGTATGCCTTGGTCACTGCGTACCTCTCGAAAGGGATACACGCAGTTCGTACAGACCAAGATAAGATTGCAACGTTGAAGTTTAGCGATTTCAACCTCAGTGATCAGAAAGTTTTCAACTTGCTCGCCCCACATATGTATCTGACCAGAACAAAGGGAAAGAATTCGAAGATCGTCCCTCAGTCATGGACCCATAACCTCGCGTAGTCCACCCTATGGAATGTTATGAAGATTTCGCACTTTGGACGACACCAGGAGGTGAATGCATGTGTCAAATTGTTGTTGTCTTGTTACCATGGAGGTTATCTATGGTTAAACCATTGCATAATAGTGGATCCGACGTTGATAAATTAGATCACTGTGATTCGTATGCAAGGACTTGACCCACAGGATTTCTATCCTGGAAAAGCCATGGATTGCGTTATTGCTCAAAGGATAAAGGACACTTATGGCGATGTCGAGAAGGGCATGCGAGGCTACAAGGTAGCTTCTATCCAGAGTGGCACATTGTGCCTCGCCTGTCAATTGATCGCAGGAAAGTTACTACGCAAGAACTGACCCACCCAAGTGATTGGTTTTGTAGTCGACCTCGCAGGGAAGTGCGTGGAGGGCCTACAAATGAATTAGGCCCAATACCTAGTGAACGAATTAGAACTTGATTGTAGAGAAGCCCAAGATCAAGGGTACGAATTCCACTTTAGCTTGCTATTGATCATGATCGCTTTCATCGCCCGGGAGATGCCGGAAGGTGCGACCTTCCTGGACATCGAGCCCTTTGAACCATTGGCTACGAAGTTCAACACACTGTGGTATTCAAGCGACATGAATAAACAATGGCATTCCAATGTTGTATTTCACGCATACTACAACCAGTTGAAGGTAGCCATACAGTTTGCGCCTCACATAACTCCGAATGCTTTACACAGGTTCAGGCCTTTGATGAAGTTCAGCGCAGACCGCCATTTCATCTATATCACAGTGCACGCTGACATGCACAAGAAAAAATTTTAGTCCTACTACAAGCTAACAGAGGAGGAATTGGAGGAGATCACCAAGGACTGGTCGACGAACCTCCTCATTCCAGCAGACCCTGTGGAGATATCCGATATAGATAGTTCAAAAACTGCGCAGGATACACCCGGGCTGAGCAAGACAAAGAAGACCAATTAAGTCGATGATTTAAACATCGCATCCGTGAAGACTGCTTCCATCTCACCCGAGCAAGGAGTTGATGATGCAGAGTTGAATGACACAGAGGCCGAGCAGCAGCAGGGTGACAAGGCTGATCCCCTAAAAAAGAGGAAAGGTTCACCTCCGAAACCTTCCTTCCGGAAGAAATCGAAGGCCACTATGACGAAGATGAAGACAGTCCTCACCTCTGATGACTTTGATTGCCTCGTAGCAACCCTGAATGATGCTTTGCTGGAGATAGCAGAGAAGAAGAAGCAAAGCAAGAGGAGTTGTATGATCGAATCACGACTGAACTCCGAGGAGTACAGCAAGCCCTACAATCCATCCGCCCAATCTTCACTACGCTGGGAGAGCCAGAAGTGGGAGATGAGCCAACTCAACTCCATCGAATAGATGATACAGTCGAAGCTCGTCTTCGACGAGCATAAGAGGAAACAACACAAGCCACCCAGGCTTTGGTACAAGTACAAAGAGTACTTGTAGAACAACACCGAGTTGTCGAACAGGAAAAGGTGGCTCTCCAAGTGAAGTTCGATGAAGAAAAGGCACAACTGCAACAAGGCAAGGAACAATTGCTCATTGAGCAACTTGAAGTGAAGGAAACAGTCAACAGAGCACTTCACTCTGTGACGGTTGTAGAAGTAAAGGCATAAGATCAAGTCACGAAGCAAGTAGCACAACTTGAAGAAGTGATCCAGCAGCTCCAGCATGGCATAGCATATTTAGAGCTACGCACTGTGCCCGAGACTCCACAGGAGGTAAGAGACCAGTGAGAAGCCACTTCCCACATCGCAGTTGACAAACTAAAGGCCCTTACCATAGAATCCAAGCAATTCGTTGATTGCAGTTCCCAGACATATGAAAAACTTACCAAGAACCCAGAGTTGCAGGCACTGGATTCGCAGCTCAAGAAAGCGAAGTAGAACGCAAAAAAACTACAGGTACAACTGAAGTCTCTGTTAGTTGTGGAGAGAATGAAGAGATCTCAAGAGCAGTGAACCGCCCAACAACAAATCCTTAATATCCATAATAGAGTTATGGAGATAACTCAAAAAATCCAACCGGTACAAGATAAGGCCTATCAGTTGTTTACAGAGGTAGAAGGCCAGGGAGAAAAACTGGAGCAGGTTAGCACCGCGGTAGAACAACGCTTGGAAGGACCTGTGAATGATGCAGTCATTCAAGAATTTGCTGAAAAAGAGTGCGTAACACAACAACAAGTCAAAGTAGTTTGAGCCAAGCACAAAGCGTTCGAAGAAGAACTTCCTACATCAGAGTGACTCGGGACGAGTCACAGGTGAGTGTTGGGGGCTTCTTGGCCCTTGACCAGGTTTTGTGGATATCTGGTCAAGTTTAACCTATTTTGGACTTTGATAGCCCGTCGAAGGAGGAGCACAAGATGAAGCAAAGATCGTAGGATCTCGGCCCCTTTTTGGGTCCTTTTTGGGATGTGGGAATATGTAAGGAGAATGGGATGTCGGCCCATGGGTTTACCCATGTTTAGGCCTATTAAGTATATATAAATAGATTCTTAGGCTAGATAAAAGTGGTGATGCATATATGTGATGTGAATGTATGCTAAGTGGAAGTAGAGTCTGTAAGTGCTTTATGCATGACTGTGTGAGACTTGCAGAGCTAAGTGCAAGTCATTATAGCAATATTGTGGAAGGCTTAGTGCTGGAACATAGGGAAGAAGGATCTAGCGAGCTACGTAGATCTTCTGTACTGTGCAGAGTAAGGGTTTTGATGCTCTGTGCTTGTAACCGATTGACTGAAGATAATAAATAAGAAGAGTTGGTGGACGTAGCCCCAGGGTGGGGGTGAACCACGTAAATATTGTGTGGTTATGCTATGTGCTTGTCTTAATGTGTTTATGACTTTCTTGCTAAGTGCTTTGATAGAGATAGATAAATCTGTTCATGCTTCGTGCTAATGATGTGTAAGAATGTTAGATCTGACTTCTATGAATGTGCTTAGTGCTTGCTTTTGCTAGATTTGATCCATCTGTTTGTGCTAAGTACTTAACTACATTAGATCAGTGTGAATGCTGCGAAGCTCTGTTTTATCAGTGAAGTAGGTATTGAATGCATATTGAGGATATGACGGTGCTAAGTGCTCTATTAAGTATCATAATCACAGATCCATGTCCCAACTAAGGTTGTAGACACCTGAGTCTCACAACCACCCCTGCCTCTACCTTGGGTGAGACTTCATCTGCTTCACAGATGTTGCCGAAAGGGTTGATAGTTAGGGTTTTGTTGGTGCATTGTTGTAGTGTTGAACCCTGGGTCTGCCCCTGTGCCAACAATGCCCGTAGTAGTGTAGAAAGTATGGAGGATCTCCTTTAGAGTGGAAAAATAGGAGATATTTCCTTCACAAAATAACAAAATGTCATCTACAAAAAGAAGGTGAGTTAGGGAGAAGGAGTTGATTTTGATACCTTTAATATTTGTTGTTGTGGCTTCACCGTGGATTATTTTGTTGAGACATTCAACCAACAGAGGGAAGAGGAGCGGGGTGAGGGGGAATCCTTGATAAATTCCTATTTCTACTCTAAAGAATTTTGTGGTTGATCCATTTATGAAGAAGGAAAAGAATGTTGAAGAAATACAATTCATTGTACATGTGACGAAGTGTTGATGCAAAAAACTCCTCACATGCAACGTGGAGAAATCACCCGATCAAGGACCCAACTAGGCCTATACTCGTTTGGTATGGCGATCCTCATCGGTATGTGGGCCCAATTTTCACTAAGGGGATTTGCTCCTCGAAAGGAGACTTTTGTTGAAATCTCTTCTAAGCTACTATATAGAAAAGGAAATAACTAATCTAACTCTATTCTAAGGCTATACTATCCTTACTGGATAGTTCAGATAGATTGATGACTATTAACATAAACACATCTTAATTTTAACTTAGCAAATAGTTACTAAGAAAATACGAATCCACATACCCATATTCAATAATGTAAATTAAACATGAAATAAGGATGAACTGTCAGACTTCATAAATAGTTCTTACAACCGAGACAACAATTTAAACTTATTCATATTAATAACTAATCAAGGAAATAGTTACTTAACAGTCATTAATATGCATACTCATGTTCGATTTCCGATCATTCATATCAAATTCAATTAAAAATAAATCATAAGAATTTCTCATATTTCTAACAACAGTGCAAAAATTGAGAACATAAAGCTTTCATTCATATATCTGCCACTGTCACTGCCACAAAATTTGTCACTGTCACAACTCTATCACTGTCATTGTCACCACTCTATCACTATCACTGTCATTGTCTCATCAAACTGTATATGATCATCAACCAACTAAACCTGTACCATACCATGCATCAAGTGTATACCAATATACATACTATCTCATGCATCAATCATGAACCAAAAGATACATAAGCAATGAATAGTGAATCATGAACTAGAGCATCAACCATGTATAACCTGTACCATATACCATACCATCAACCATATGCATATCTGTACCATATCATCAATGTAGTATATTAAAGAACTAATGCATGACCCGCATGCTTATGCCACCATAAAACATGAATATACCTCAACCATGTACAATCAACTCAAAGATATGAACTATAAGAACCATGTCATGTGTTCAACCAAATATAAGAGTGATCCTCACTCAACCAAGCAACCAAGATATACCATATCCAAATACCAAACCAACCATACCAAGTATGTCTTAAGCATAAACCATATCATGGCACGAAGTAACAATCAAAACAAGTATATTGCCATACCAATACCTTTGAAGTTGACCTCATAATCTTCAATGAAATATCCTTCTTCGATGAATGTATATATTTGGCTCCATTCCATACTATTGTTCATGCTTGTCTTGAAAGTAGTATTAAAGAAGAATGTTGAGTTGGGGTTCTTTTCGATTTCGCCTTCCTCGTCATTCCACTGCTTTGCTTTGATTTTCTAAGTCATTTTGCCTTTAAAATTTCTACAAGTAAATAGGTAAATGTAAGTTTTATTTTATAAGCAACTAACATGTTTTGGTAAATTAATAAAAAAAACCTCTAATACTAACCAGTGGAAGGAAATACTGGAGAAAATGGTGGAGATTAAGCTTTCTATGCTTAAGAAATAAAGGTTTTTTAACCTACTAAAACCTGCCTTAGTGTGTTTATGCATGAGTTGGAGTAGATTAATGCATTAAACTCTGAAATCAAGGCTCCATTAATGTTCATAATAGCCATGTTAGAGCCATAATGGAGGACAAGACAACTATGGTCATTTAAACCTACGAGGGAAAGTTCATTATCGGGTACCGAGTTACCGGGGGTTTTAAGACTAAGCTTATATCTTGAAAGAGCTAAGTTTGATCTGACATGCTCATTATGCTTTAATGGAGTTTTAATTAGCAATTTATTAGCTAATCAGGGTACTGGGAATCATACCTTTTATTGATGAGAAAGCATATGAACCTAAGATTAACCCCCAATCCGATATGATTTGGGAACTATGATCACCAGGATACCGTGGAATCAAGATACCAAGAGATCGATGTTTTATTGCTAAATATAGAAATGCGATGAAAGAAGATCTAGATCTAGCATTACCAGGAATCAGGGATCAAGGCATCATGAAATACAAATTTAGACAAGGTCTACTCCAATAATGTCAATCTGTTGTTTTGTGTCACCAACTATAGTGGTGTTAGGTACATGGAATATCGGGATACCAGGTCATGAGTTGATCGGGGCATGGTTTATTAAAACAAAAAGTGAAAGAAAGACCAATCTGGTAGATCCATATCATAAGATTAGTCGAGGTATCAGGAGATAGGGATACTGAGATGTCATGGAACTTTATTAGAAATTCAACTTATGGTGAGATCCAATCTGGTATTTAAAAAATTGTTTCATCGGGAAAATCAAGATATCAAGAGATCGGGACATTGAGGTATCCCCAATGAGATTTGTTGCTTAATTTATATTTTTGGATTTTGAAAAATTATTTTAAAAATAACTAAAGTTATACAATAAAGACTATTAAAGACTGAAAATGCAAGATCAAACACACTGAAAATAAGCAAAAAGGGACTCGTTATTATTGATCAAAGTATCAGAAATAATGGGGGGTTGTTGAGGATCAACACAAAGGGATGGATGAAGCCTAAGTGAATCAAGAGGAGCCTGATATATATACAACTTACTCTGTTGAAGGCCTTTGAGGGATCAACCTTGTAAGTGATTTCGGTTTTGCTTTTGTGTGTGTATGGAGTGAAGTCCTTCATGAGAAATCCCTATGGATTGATGGATTTGTCTTCCCTTTAGAAAGCCAAATTGCTCCTCCGAAATAATTCCTTCCTGAGCAATCCATATGGCTTGATGGATCTGTCTTCCCTTTAGAAAGCCAAATTGCTCCTCTGAAATAAGTCCTTCCCAAGCAATCCCTATGGATTGATGGATCTGTCTTCCCTTTAGAAAGCCAAATTGCTCCTCAAAAATATTTTTGCTTAGGGTATATTTGATTCAGAGGGCTATTATTTTTGCAATGATTTTGTATATGTTGTTGCACAGTGATAAGGGCCTAAATTTGAAACTGGAGGGGTCATCCACCTTTGGAATGAGGGCTATGAAGGTGGCATTGAAAGGGGCACGAATTTGTCCAGTTCTTCTTGAGTGTTCAACCGTTTTTAGGAGATCTTCACCGATGATTTTGAAACAAGCCTTGGAGAAATCTATTGGCAAACCATCCTGGCCCAAGCTTTTGTCCTTTCAAAAACTGTGGATGGTTTTTTCCAGTTCTTCTCTTGTGATTTCTTCCATAAGTTTGTGTTTATCCTTAGGGGAGATGAACCTAGGAAAGAGATTTTCCACCCTTATGATATAGTCAATTCTCACTTTGGAGTCTTCTTTAAACAAAGATTCAAAGTGGGAGGTGCTTTCAAGTGTTATATATTCAAAGGATTTTTTCTTTGTTCCATCGCTTCTGTGGATTGACCAAATGGTGTTGTGGATTTTCCCGTGGTTGGAAAAATGGTGGAATAATTTTTTGTTTTTGTCCCCTTGTTTCAACTAGAGAGGTCTGCTTCTAATTCTCAATTCATGTTCTCTATTTTGTAGAATTTTTCTTCTTTGGAGCTTTAGAGATTTATATTATTCTTTTAGCTCCTTTGTGAGATTCCCTAAAGATCTTGTTTCATGTCATTTCATCAATTTCCTTTCTAGTTCGGTGAGATATTTGTTTTATTTTTGCTTCCTAGATTTGTTCCAAGTGATGGAGGTTTCCTTTTCTCTCTTGAGGTTTGACATGAACTGAATGGACAGGGATTCCAGAAGAAAAGGGTTGTAAGATGCAACAATTCTTGATAGCCTCCAAATAGGATTTTGACTCCAACCAAAGAGGGTTGAATTTAAAAGAATTGGGGATCTTTTATCAATCTCAAGGAGGATGGGGTTGTGTTCAGAGACCCATTCTGAAGCCACCCATTGTCTAAATATTGGATACCCTTGAAGAAGTAAGTCTAAGAGAAGGAATTGGTCCATCCTTTTTGCAACCCTATCGCTTCCCATTCTCATATTACTCCAAGTTGGGTTGTACTTCAGAGATTGAATGTCTGACAGGCCCACTTCATCCAGTTTGAGAATGAGAAAGTCTGAGAGTGGGTACTTATGAGCCGAGCCTGCCCATATTTCACAGTTGTCTAGGGTGAAATTTATGTCCCTACTGATTACGAGAGAGTGTTGATTTTGATTTGTGTTGAAGAAATTCTGTCGGAATTCCTTTCTTTCTGAATAGGGCTTGTAGACGTTCAAATGGAGGAAGTATAGGTTGAGTTATTTAGAGAAAAAGTGGGTGTAAAGAATTGAGGGAGAGGTCCAAGAGTTAAAGAGTTTGAGAGTGGACCTCTTCCAACATGTGATGATTCCACTAGATCTTTCCTGGGTGTCAAGGGAAAGGAAATCCCATCCTGGGAGGGAGGCAGAGAGATAGGATTCAACTTTTTCCCAACAGTCATGGTTTCTTGGAGGAGCAGGATAGAGGGGGAGTGGATTTGGACCAGTCTTTTGATGGATAATATTTTGGTCGGATTAGCTAGCCGCGATAGTTGTGGGATAACACAATCATCTTGAAACCTTTCCAGGGGAATTTTCTCTAAGAGCCCCTATGAGAGTTGTTTTTTTCCATATTTTATTTCTAAATTTTCTTGAGATTGAGAAAGAGAAATAAAACAATTTCTTCCCCTCGAGGACATGTTATGATCCTAAGGGAAGGGTGCACCAAGTCCTCCTTCAGTGCCTGAGTGATTGGAAGGGAGAGGATGGGAGAGGGATATGAAGGTATACTTTTAGGGGGAAGATAAGGGAGAAGGTTTAGGTTCAAGAGAGTGGGGGAGGGTAGGGTCGGCATGGGCGGAAAGAAAGGAGGGGGCATGGTGTTCTCTGAGAGAAGGGGAAAAAGGGAGGATGAGTAGGCTATCGAGAGACCCAAGAGACTACAAAGGAAAGGAACCTCTAAAGGGGCTTCTAAGACATGAAAAAAAGGTGATCCATTTGCAAGACCGAAAGAAATGAAAGGATTTGTAAAAAGAGAGGGAGCAATTTCCTTACTTGGGAGGCCTAAAACAAACCCTTTGAGGGGTGGATAATCTCAATCTTCTACCGGAGCATTTATGATTGGTGGAGCCACTTATGAAGAGGAGAGTCAAGGTGGGTCCTGACACTGGCTCAACAAGAGATCATGCTTGAGAGAGGGTCCATCACCAATCAACTTCTTTATCCAGTGAGACTTTTTAGTCCCCTTTAAGCTGTCTCTAACGATATGTCCATAAAGGTGGCATTGATCGCACTTGAAAGGAATAGACTCATAGTCTAAAGTCTGGGTGAAGGACATATCCCTGTAAGAGATAACAATTTCTTTGGCAAGGCCATCCAAGGGTTTTATGTATATCGGGAGCTGAGCCATGCTCATGTAGCTAGAGGATTTGTAGGAGTGATCCACTTCATATAAGAGGCTGATGGAGTTTTCGATTTCCTTAAATACATGCTCAGACTAGAAAATTAGAGGGAGGCCTGTAAATATTACCCAGACTGGGGAAAAATCCACTTTTTATGTTGCAACATCAAAGTCCACTGTCCATTTTTTTAGATAAAGAGATTGTGCTTTGTGGGAGGACTAGGAACCTACAAAAATCTTGTTTCGTCTAGTTTCGAATGAAATGTCCATGCCAACCAACCTTTTTCCAAGACCAAGCATGCGGGGGAATAGTTGAAAAGAGAATAAAAGTTTTACGATGTCCAGTTCCATAGGGAGGTCTTCGAAAGCCTCTTGCCAACAAAACTACCAATGAGAGTTTCAAGCTGCATTGTTGCTACTTCGTTTAACTGAACGTTGTCGCTGAGAATCATGTTTTTTACCCCCTCTTTTTGATGTATTCATCATTTAGTCTTTTTGCAATCATCCATGTCATAAGCACCAAGGATGGTGATCATGGAAACTATAGATTTCAGGGTGTCCCCACAAAGATAATTCTCAGTGAGGAGATTTATGAGAAATCCATTAGGTTGGGGGTAGTCCTGGGATAATAAAGCTAATAGATGATTCTGCAAGTGACAAATCCTGATGATGTCGTCATCATGATGAATGTGGAAGGCTCTATCTAGGCATTCATTATCAATAGAGGGATAAGTGATAGGTATTGTGACCGCATAAGGGGGGATCAATGGAGGAGAGGGTTCAACTCTGTAGTAGGACGTAGGGGAAGCCTTGTATGAGCATAGAGGAGGGGAGAAACATGAGTGAGGATATGGGGGGGTGGGAGGGAGATCATGTTGAGGGCTGGGAAGGGGAAGTGACATCCTCAGGAGGTATGGGAAGATCGAGCGGGGAGGTCGAGGGGGAAGAAAATACGTGAGAAATCCAGATGGTGACCACATGTTTGGATCGGCTAAATAGTCAAGAGGTCGTCTTCATCAAGATCCATGATAACGCGAGGTGCAAGATAAATCAATGTCAGGGTGACGTCATTTAGTCATCACATAGAGACTGAGGAAAAACTAACCCACCCATATATTATATATACATATATGATACCATCCACATACACACACACATGTATGTATTCATGTAATTATGTACAAGAAATAGTGAAATCATGATAACCACCATATAAAATTCAATGGTACCTAATCAAGAAGATTATTACCATAACCTTAACACATAACTAAGTACACAAAGGTGGTTGAGGACTTGGGATTAGAGTAATTTGAAAGGCTAACAACTACCCCCTCCCCTTAATCATAATTTTGTACAAGTGCAATAACTAAGCAACAAATACTAGTGTAAAACTAATAACATCTCCAAGTCTTCAACTTGATACCCACAATATGGAACATCATGAGTCTCAATGAAGATCCTCCTGAAAAACCTCCAAAATGGATGCCAAATACCAAGTTTGGAGATCTCATTGTACAACAAATAAGCCAAATAACCTATAAGTTTTCACACATATGAACCTAAAACTAATGAGAGAAAACCTTGATGAAAAGTAAATTGGATGTAAGTCCAACACATCCCAAATTCCTAAAACACTTGGTAATCCAATGTGCCAAGAAAAAGTGCAAAATAATTGACTATCTTTTGCTAGGTTTGAAGGTCATCCCTATAAATTTTGAAGACTGTGAAGTGAACAAATATGTTCACAAAAATACTCTGAAAAACTAATATACAACAAAACAACTAATGATCCAATTGATAGAAAAAAGTGTTGACTAGCATCCCAATCATATATCTAGGAAACATTGTACATAAAAAACCTATGAATGATTCAACGAGGAGTAAATCATAATCCTGCCAAAAAATGGTCGAGAAGTAAACCAAGTGAAATGTTAGTACTGCCTTAGATCCTGAAACCAAAATGTCGATCAAAAGCATTAAACAACCATCCAAATCACAAATCCATAATAAGCGACTGAATCCTAATATTCCAAAATGGAAAATCATCCATCCATACTAATATCTTCAAAATCCTCAAAAACCATACAACAAAATATCATTCATGCCAATATCCTTGAAAATCCTAAAACAATTTCCAAGTGTTGAATTGTTTTGATGAATATCCTCTAGAAGTCAAACCAACCAACCCCAAAAATCCATGTGACTGATTAGTGTCACTCAAAATCCCTAATCCATCATAATCCTCAAAAACATTTAGTAGACTTTGAAACTTGAAGTTCTACAATGATCATCAATATATTCCACCTATCAACTAAAAAGTGAGAAGTCTTGGGACTTGTAAATCAACAACATCAATTTACCCCCCTTGAAAATGAAAAATGGTAACCAAAATGTCTTTTAGAAGAATCTAAAGACTCAATATTCAACTCAAAAGATGACCCCAATTGGGCCTCAGTCATGCCCTAAATCGTCATTTCTAGAAAAAAACATTCATATCCATATGATGTAGAAACATATCCTATCAAACATGTTTGTACCTATG
>JASDQU011375770.1:0-10559 GCA_032191745.1 Picea mariana
TTCTGTAACTGATATCTAGTTTCTCGAAGCACTGTTTGTTTAGAGGCATGACATGTTGTCTTTTTGCTAAGCCTTCTCAGTTATCCCATTGTTCCAAACACTTGATTATTAGTGATTTCTTAAGTTATCAGGCATACTTAGCTTACAACCCTAAGTAGTTTCCTGGAGAGTTAACACCTCTTTTCCCTCTCTTTTGTTGTACCATATTGGCTCCAAGTTGCTCGCCAAGAATGGTTGCAAGATCCCAACATCTCTTGACTAATCCAAAAATTACAAGAAAATTCTCCAACTTCTCCAGCGTACTCTTGGCACAATAATAATCTTTACTACAAAGGCCATCTGTATTTAAGAAACTAGTCACAACTTAAATCCACAATGCTTTATGAGCTTCATGCTTCACCTACAACTGGGCATTCAGGGTTTACCAAAACCTATGAAAGGGTAAAACATTCTTTTTTATAGGATGGTATGAAACAATACATCCACACTTTTGTGACGGAATGTGATGTTTGTCAATGCAACAAGGGAAAAACAATCAAAGGCCCAGGAACACTCCAACCCCTTCCAATTCCCCCTTCTATCTGTCGAGATACTTCTATGGATTTCATTGTGGGCCTACCTAATCTAGCAATAATATAGTCATCACAGTGGTGGTTGATCATATTTCCAAATATGCTCATTTATGTTCTCTGCAACATCCCTTAACCTCATCCACAATGGCTCAAGTTTTCATGGATAATATCTTCAAACGTCATGGCATGTCGCATTCTATTGTCTCTGACCGAGATCCCATGTTCCCCAACAAGTTTTGGAAATTGTTCAAGTTTGCAAGTGAGAATGACCAGATAAATGAATTAACCAAACAATGAAGTTGCCTAGGTAAGAAGTAAAATACCCGTAGAGATTTGAACTCGCCATGGAAGAAGTAAAACACCCAGGAATATGAGAACTCACCCAAAAATGAAATGGAACACCTAGTAATTGACTGATATTCCCAGAGAGAGAAAACAAAGTTACTATGAGCTCTGTATAGGCTATGGGGGGAAGAGGAAACACCTAGCTAAGGAAAAATTGACCAAGACAAGGAAAAGTCCACCTAGAAATGTCCAAAAACGCCCAGGAAAGCAAGAATATGACTTAGGGACAAAGTAAAACATCAAGGGAGTGTGAACTCAACCTGGGAAAAGAGAAAAAATCCCAGTTAATTAAGGAATTGTATGGGAAAGAGTAATTCAAATGGGGGGAGAGAAATATATAGTGAGGAGTGAGAAACATTGGGAATGTGTTATATTCTTTGCATGACTAGCTCTAGTGTCGCATTTTTTCCTCAGGAAATGTGTCTCATTTTTGCCTCGAGAAACATGTCACATTTTTGCCTCATTTTTTGTGTCGCCTTGATTTTTGTTTCCATTGTTGGGTATTTTTTTGGCACATGGTTTTTGCCGATGGTTTTCTATTTTCGGTTAAGGAATTAGGGTTGTTGACTAATCCAAGTCATTGGGTTAGGGTTTTGGATTCCATTGGATCCTATATGTATATTTTATTGTAAACATTGTATCACTATGAATGAATATAGAATATGTTGGTTTTACCAGTTTGGGTTTTCAGGGGAAAAATTTATGTGTAATGTGTGTATTTTTCATTGTATATTTTTTGTTATTTTATTGAAAATCTATTTGCAGTAAAATATTGTACAAGGTTAAAATCTACATTTCGTATCAGATCAAGTTGGCTTTAGGGGGACGCCTTTTTGGTCAAGGGTTTGGATTGAGACTGTGATAAGAATTGTTACAGTGGGAGATCTATGGTATTGATTTTTCAGGTGAAAAGAAATGGCGAGTAGTTAAAAAGTGGAGATCAAGAAGTTTAATGGGAAACGTTTTAAGTTGTGGAAGCTCAAGATGGAAGATATGTTGGTGGACAGAGATAAATGGATCATGGTGGATCCAAGTACTACACCTACAAGAAATTCAATAGATGAATTGAAAAAGTTGGATCGGAAGGCGAAGAGAAAAATCAGACTATGTCTCTTAGATTCAATATTACTGAATGTGTCAGAGGAAGCTACAAACAAATATTTATGGGATACGTTGGGGAAGTTGTATCAGTTTAAGTCCCTAGTAAATAAAATTTTCCTAAGAAAGAAGTTGTATAACCCGAGGATGAGAGGTGGAGACTCGGTGGCAGATCATTTGAATGCCTTCAATACTATGGTAAGTCAATTAATATATGTTGAGATTAAAATTTCAGATGAATATAAGTGTATCATTTTACTATGCTCTTTACCAGACTCACATGATAGTTTGTTTGTGGCCATAGGTAGTAATACAACTACCTTGAAGTTTGATGAAGTGGTATCATCATTTTTGTCGAAGGAGATGAGATGGAAGAACATGGAAGGACAGAGCACAAATGCATTATTTCCAAGAGGATGCTCCCAGGAAATAAATAGATCTAAGTACTCAAGTGGGAGATCTAAGTCTAAGGGTAGATCTAAATCTCCCAGAAAATTTGTAAGGGTATGCTGGATATGTGGAAAATAAGGGCACTATAAGAAGCAGTGTAGATCCAAAATTGAGAAAAAGAAGGGATCTGAAGAAGCTCCTTCTACAGAAGAAAAGACCTCCAAGGAAGGAGGGGATGTGTACTCGGATTCTTCAAGCATACATGCATATCATGAGGTATGGTTGTTTGACTCAAGTGGATCCTTTTGGCATAGGGGAAAATCTAGGGTTCAACGCTTCAAAAGAGCACCAAAAAAACCCTAACTACTAGCCCTTTCGGCAACACCTGCAAAGAAGATGAAGTCTCACCCGAGGTAGAGGTAGGGGGGTTGCAGATCTCAAGTGTCTACAACCAAAATGGGACACATTAGTTCATGAGTCTCATTCACATCGTAGATTAAACCCTTATTACAGAACAAAGCAGTAACAGTAAAGATCAAGCACTTCCAATCACTTAGCACATAGCATTAGCTCAGATCTAGCATTCATTTATATTTAATAACATTCACCACTAAGAAACAACTCAGATCCATTCATCATTCATTATAACAGCAATACTAAGCATATAAACACATAAATAAAATCGCACAAAGAACACCAAGACACAGGATATATGTGGTTCACCCCAGTGTGGGGCTACGCCCACCAACTTCTTCTTCTTCTTTATTAGTCTTCAATATTATTACATTTGTCTTCTCCTGTGCACAAAGCCATATGGCCATACTCAGCAGAGGATAGGAGATCTACACGTAGTGCGCCAGATCCTCCTTCCCAAAACCAGGTCAAGGCATAGAGCCAACTCCTAGTAGCACAGATCCTTACTTTACATAGTATGTCTGCACAAATAAACTTACAACCTCTTGCACTAAGCCAACATTAACACTTACAACATATTGTGCACATAGACAACAACTGTCGCTTATTACATCACTTAGATACTTATTTATACATTTACAAAGAGGCCTAATCATGGGTAAACCCATGGGACGACATCCCCTAACCCATTACATAAACCCTAGTAAACCCTTTTCTCGGTCCACAAGTCAGAAAAATAAGTGAGATCCCATGATATCAGCTCTACCTGGGCGCTCCATCTTCGACCATCCTGTCGAAGTCCCAAAAGTGGTCAAACACAACCAATGTTTCCTCAAAACCCGGTCAAGGACCAACATGCCCCCAACACTCACCTGTGACTCGTCCCGAGTCACTCAGATATGCGAAACACTGATTAGGAGGCCTCAAGCTTAGCTTGAGTTGCCTCGACTTGCTTCTTTGCTAGAGTCTCCTGCTCGGCGAGCTCCTAAATCACCTACTCTGTAACATACCCTTCCAAGTGTTGTTCCACTGTCACAACCACTTGGTCTAGCTGCGAGCCTTGTCCTTCAATGTTTTCAAAAATCATACAGGCTTCGTCCTGCAACGACTATAGTTTCTGTGTATCTTCCATGACTCTTCTCTGTATGGCAGTAATATGCTGCTAGACTGCACACTTCTCCTGTGATCTCTTCATTTTCCCAACTGCAGTGAGTGACTTCATATATTCTTGGATGGTGGAGGCCTACTATTGTGCCTCTTGTAGTTGTGCTTCCAGTTTCCTTAGCTCTAGATCTTTTGCGAGCTGTTCGTAGGTCTGCACACTATGATCACTCAATTGCTTACAATCTGACATGAGTGCCCCGATCCTTCCAACTATTCTCCTGAAAGCTTTGTCCCTCTGATTGCACACTTCTTGCAGATTTCTCAACACTGTTGAATGGCCTCAACGAGCTTCCCCACTTGAATCTCGGTTGACTCTTCTTCCTCCTATGCCAAGCCCAGCACAGAGCAAAGTGATGTAGTCACTGCCTCTTTGAATATAGTCTGCTCTGCGAGAAACTGGTATTTTTCTTTCTGTATATTTTCTTTGTCCTCCTCGAACATCGCCCAAATTTCATTTTTCTCCTTCTCTTAGGCGGTTACACAAGACTGCACAACTCGTATTTTCTCTAAGACCTCCTTTTCTTGCTTCAAGGCTTTTGTAGCTTGTTCCTTTTCTTCATGGACTCGATGAAGTTGAGCCTACGTTGCATCTTCTAGTCTTCATAATTGGGTGGGCTCATCCCCCAATTCCATAATCTTTGGTGAAGAAGGCGCAGTAGGTACTGCGCGGCTCGAATTAATAGCTTGTTGTATGTCTTTGAGCTCTTTCTCAATTCATTCATACATCATCTCCTACTTCGCTCCATGTCTCTGAAAGATATCCTCTGAAGTGTCCTCTATGGCTGCGATGATTATACCAACATCGTCCTCTATGAGCACATTCTTCGACTGAGGCTTATTGGCATGGGTCTTCTTTCTTACCGAGGGTTTTTACGGATAAACCTTCCTTTTCTTCAATGTTTCGACCTTGGCAGTGGGATCCTTCGGCGATGTAAATTTGCCTTTGTCTTGATTTTCTCCTTCTTCCCCTCCTTCTTCTTGATTCACTTCGCCTCCTCCTCCTCCTGTGGGTGATTCAGGCCTACTTTCCTTTGATGCGCTATCCTTCTCATCAGATTCTATGTTCTGCACTTCCTAGTTTTTCTTATTTTTCTTTGCGCTTCTCTACCTAGCATGCTCGACCTGGGTGACCAAGGGACTTTCGATGATGTCAGGGTCAGAGCGTTCTACATCTTCCACCAGTACAAGGAAATCTATTGGCCATTCTTTAGTGATCTCCTCCATGTTTTCGTCAGTCAGCTTATAGTAGGAGTGTAGCTCCTCCTTACTCTCATCCCTGTGCGCAATGATATAGATAAATGTCAATCTGTGCGGAACTTCACTAGCGGTTTGTACTGGTGAAATGTGTTCAGGGTCATGCGTGGAAATGCCTCAATAACATGCTTCAGCTGCTGGTAGTAGGCATGGAAGACAATGTTCGACTACCACTACTTTGACATGTCATTTGTATACCACAAGGTGGAGAACCTTGTGGCCACGGGCTCTGATGACTCAACTTCTGGAAATGTCGCTCCTTCGGGCATCTTCTAGGTGGAAAATGCGATTAATACAAGTAACCAACTAAAATGGAATTCATACCACTAATCATGCTCTTCGTGACAGTATTTATCGAGCTTGTTGATGAGGTAAATTGCCTAGTTCATTTTCATTCCTTCTACGCACTTTCCTGCGAAGTCTACTACAAACCCAGTGACCTGTGTCGGATGGTTCTTTCTGACGAGCTTGTCAGCTATAAGTTGACAAGATAGGCTCACTGCACCATCCTGGATGGAGGCTACCTTGTGGCCTCGCTTTCCCTTTTCTACATCACCATAATACTCCTTTATGCGATGTGCCAGGAAGTGATCTGAAGCCTTCCCTCGGTAGAACTGCTGAGGGTCCGGTCCCTGCATGCTCATTCCTGTGATCAGGTGGATCAATGCCAGATCCACAGTGATGCGCCTGTCAAGCCACAAATATCCTCCATGATATCACGACAAGAGGAGTTTAACGCAAGCGTTAACTTCCTGATGTCGGCCAAAGTGAGGGATCTTCATTACATTTAGGATCGTTGACTGCGCGAGCTCCTTAATCCATGGCTGGGAGACTATGTGCCACTTCTTCCCATTCATCTTCATAAAATACCTATGGGGTGATAGCATCACGTAGTTCTTCCTGTCTTCGAGGTTAAAGTCAATGTTCTTCAGAGCTGGGATCTGTTCTAACTAGGGTCCAACTATGCGTATCCCCTTCGGGATGTACTGAGTGATCAACGTATACTCAAAGTCATGGTTAACCGCGCCAGCTAAAAGTGGTATATAGTCTGGCAAGACAGATGAGATCTGATTCACTTTAGATAGATCATCGTGGTGCTTACTTCGCTTCTCAGTAGTATGGCTAGAACGATGTCTAGTTGAGGGGGATGCTTACAGTTCCCCAATCAACAATGCATGTATTCCTACAGAAATAACTCTCTCAGCCATGAGCTCCATGACAATATCCTCCACATACTTCTCTAATGCGCTATATTCGCCTAACATTCACACTTGTAACCAAATAGATCAGGTAGGCAAACAAAAAAGTGAGGTAATCAAATGGATGGTGAGGTGTAGAAATCACAGCTCGATATGCAATCGATTCTTTGTTAGCTTGGATAATCATGGGTGGAAAAAATTTGGTCCCAGCACAATGTCAAACAGGTTAAATAAGCAAGCGTAACATATTCCTCCAATGGGAAGGAATGCGTCAATCAATGTGAATCCGTTCGTTATGGCATGGTCTCAATGGTCCAACGGCGGTATTTCTGTCAATAACTATGTTTCTAGCCATTCTGGAGCATTATTATAACGGTCGGGGTGCCTCCAACGGTCATATAGATTCATTGTGGCGAAGTCCCATTCTACGTGGTTCTGTTATTCCGGTGAGGTTCAAGTTCTACAGATATGCCTCCTGTGAAGTCTTTTTTGGATATTCCAGTAGTTTTTCTAACTTGAATTTCTTCTTACTGAGATTCCTTGCCTTCTTTCCTATGATCTGAGTCTCTGGATTCCTCTTTCCATTCTTATTCTTATCTTATCTTAGAATATTGACTTCGCACTGCTGACGTGCTCTCAAAGGGTTCAAAGGTAATACGTCTTTGCTCACTATGTCCTGGGTGGACATACTTTCTTCTTGCATGGATAGGTCATTCACACCTTCTTGCATTCTTTCAACTTTGACAACTACTTGTCTTTCATTCTACTTCTTCGACTCAACTTCTTTTTCTTCTATGAGTCGATCTATTCTTCGAGCTATGAGATCCCTTAGTTCTTGCTTTTAATTTTCTTTAGATTCTTCCTCTGCTTTTCTTCTGATCTGATACTTCTCGATCAAATTCGTTCCTAACAAAAGTGGAAAGGGGGCGTTGCTCTCAACAAATTTAATGACATCAAATTCTTCTTCAGCCGATGTTTCATGAGAAATCATAGGTATATTAGTAACTCTTCCACATAGGGTTATCATCTTTCCTTTAAACAAGCCTATCCTTCCCAATGAAGGTATCATAGCAGGCTTTCCCAAAATTTCCCAAGTGCTTTCTGGCATAATATTCACGTGTGTTTTTTCATCCAATACATAGTCTATGTTGAAGTCTTCTATTCTTGTAACTATGTGTTCTTTTTCTTTCAGGATCTCTGGTAAACTGGTGTCTCTGTGATCATCCATTAATTCTTTTAATTGTATTAACATAGTCCCTAACTCTTTTTCTATATGATTCTTTAATATATTCTTAGTCTCTTGACCTTATTCATAGTTTTCTTGTCTCGTGTTCATATTTTCAACTTTAGCAAACATTCTTGGACAATCCTCAACCTCATGACCAATAGCTTTACAACAAAGACAAATAGGACCTGTACCAGGGCATTCCTTAGAAATATGTCCCGATATTCTACAATTATAACATAGTGTTAATTCTCTCTTTCTTTTAAGCGATCCACAACCTCTCCTATACTACGCACTAGGATCACAGTGTTGGACCTGCAATCTACAAAAATTCTTTCTAGGTTCCTGCATCCACTTATTAGTCCAAAAGTTCTTTCTATGCATAGGAATAACATATCTTTCTCTATTTCTATCAAATTTATTTAGATCAATTCTTTATTCTAACTGTGCCCTAGCTTTTAGACTAGTAAAAAATCTATCAAACATACCTAGATTCATGCTTTCGAAGAATTTTTTTTCACTTATCTTACCCTTACCATAGAAAAAATATTTCAGATCTTACCTCTTTTCTTCAGATCAAGTTTTTTTCTTAGCACAGAGATTCGCAAGTCAAGTAGAATACTGCGCACTGCAACAACATATCTACGCACATAGATTTTTCTTTTCTTCATTTCCCAGCAATCACATTTTCAAGTCTTGACAAAGGAACCATTTGTTGGCATAGGAGCATACCCAGGGTTCAACGCTTCAACAACGCACCAACAAAACCCGAACTACTAGCCCTTTCGGCAACACCTACGAAGCATATGAAGTCTCACCCGAGGTAGAGGAAGGGGGGGTTGTAGGACTCAGGTGTCTACAACCAAGATGGGAAATAGATGTGTGATTACAACACTTATCAAAGAACTTAGACAACCATATACATTAGTTCACGAGTCTCATTCACATCGCAGATTAAACCCTTATTATAGATTAACGCAGTAACAATAAAGATCAAGCACTTCCAATCACATAGCACATAGCATTAGCTCATATCTAGCATTCATTAATCTTGAATACCATTCATCACTAAGCAACAACTCAGATCCATTCATCATTCATTATAAAAACAACACTAAGTAGATAAACACATAAATAACATCGCACAAAGAACATCAAGACACATGATATACGTGGTTCACCCCAGTGTGGGGCTACGCCCACCAACTTCTTATTCTTCTTTATTAGTCTTCAATCTTCTTACATTCGTCTGCTCCTGTGCACAAAGCCACAGAGCTAGAGTCCGCAGAGGATAGGAGATCTGTGTGCAGCACACCAGATCCTCTTTCCCAAACCAGGTCAAGGAACAGAGCCAACTCCTAGTAGCACAAAGCCTTACTTTACACATTTTGTCTGCACAAATCAACTTACAACCTCTTGCACTATGCCAACATTAACACTTACAACATATTGTGTACATAGCCAACAAATTCCTCTTATTACATCACTTAGCTACTTATTTATACATTTACAAAGAGGCCTAATCATGGGTAAAGCCATGGGACGACATTCCCTAACCCATTACATAAACTCTTTTCTTGGTCCACAAGCTCACAAAACAAGTGAGATCTCGCTATCTCAGCTCTTCCTAGGTGCTCCATCTTCGACCAGCCTGTCGAAGTCCCAAAAGTGGTCAAACATGACCAATGTTTCCTCAAAACCTGGTCAAGGGACAACACATCCTTTCATATGACTCCCCATAGGGAGTGGTTATGTGAATATGAAAGGTATGATGCAGGTGATGTTTTCCTAGGTGATGAATCGACAACTAGAATCATAGGATGAGGAAAAGTTAATTTGAGGCTCATAGATGGAAGGATTAGAACACTACCTGGTGTTCTACACATCCTAGGTTTGGCCAGAATTTTAATTTCTATAAGAAAAATGGATGATGCAGGGGTACAAACAATATTTGAAAAGGAAACCTGCGGGATGCTTCGAGGAGAAATGGTGTTTCTAAAGGGATTTTGGTTTGGAACTTTGTATAAGCTACAAGGAAGCACTATTAGTGATGGGTGTAATAGTTTCATTGTTCCTAATATTGGAGTTGAAGAAGAAATAACTCCTACAGTCTCTATAGAAAAGGTTATGCTTGTTGGATTATCGAGGGGGGGGTGAATAAGTAATAGATCAATTTAATCCTTTTTAACCATAAAATGCAAGTGTTATATCAATGTAGCATTCTCATCCAATAGTTGCAGAGTAAATAAACAATGAACAAATGAACTATCATACACATACACAATACACCAGTGTTTTTACGTGGAAACCCAAAGCGGGAGAAACCACATAATGTTTTTTCTTATATGTCTTTAAGAATTACATTCATTGGAAGCACCAACTTCTTTTGTTTTCCAACTGCAAGTGGAAGGAGGATCCAACCCCCTAGTGTTTCAGGCTACAACCTGAGGGAAGCTCCAACTCCCAAATTCATTGGCTACAACTAGAAGGAGGATACGACTCCCTATGTTCTCTAGATACAACCAAAAGGTGGCTACAACCACTTGTCCTTTCCCCGTCCAACTGCCCTGCCGTAGAAGTAGAATGATGGAACCACTGTCACACTATCACTGTGAGATATACTGTTGTAAACCTGTACCAATAAACATGCACCAAACAACTTGTAACAACTTGTACCAAAGAAACTGTAATCAACCTGTACCATAGACAAGTGCATCAACCATGCACCAACCTGTACCTCAACCTGTAACATCAATGAGTGCATCAACCATGCACCAAATATGTACCAACCATGCATCAAATGCACATAAACAATGACTCATCAAGATGTACCAACATCATCAACTATACACCTCATGTATGTGCCAACTCATCAACTACTTGTCTCAACCATGTACC
>JASDQU011375770.1:13350-24395 GCA_032191745.1 Picea mariana
TTTGGATTAGTCAACAAACCTAACTTGAAATAATCATAACTATGTACCTATAATGAATAAATATTTGAAAATAGTACACAATGTTCTTCAGTGTATTTTATGGAATTCCTCCAAGTTTCATTGCTTGGAACCTCTCATAAAAGGAGTTATAGAAAAAATGTCATACCTTGTTGAATTCTGGCTTATTCTACAGAGCAAGTTTGTAGAACATTCCCCACACAAAATATTTGTTGTATGGATCTAAAAATGGTACAAATAATATTATAGAATGTACTATAACCAATACATTTGGTCTTACTGAATTTGGATATGTTATGAATAAGTTATGATGTTTTTACCCGAAACACCTGTTTTAGACTAGTTTCAGGACTAGCCACAAACCCTATTTTCCACGGAGTGTAACTCCAAAAATACAACAACCCACAAGCTGAAATTTTTATCACAACTACTTGGATATTACAAAAATGGTGATATGGTGAGATAACCTATAAATAACATACCTTAGAACGCATCATCGAAATAATTTATCCTCCCTTGAATTTCGACCTTCTTTACTCCACCTTCCCTCTGAAATTCGCCTTAGATATCCTTTGGTTACCTCTGTTACTTATAGATATTCAATATGCTCAAGTGTAATTAAAATTAGAGACCCTTTTTCTCTTATTTATACTTTTATGTAGCTTCCTCAATGGGTTACCTTCTAACCATCTTAAACCACTTTCCTTATTTTAGGGCTAACCCACTTCTAACCACTTGTCCACTTAGTAATTTCTACATTAAATTTATTATTTAAATAATTTATTTTGTATCCAATTGAATTATAGTACACTCATCCCTTGACTTTATTATTTAAATAATTTCTTCTTTCCAACCACTTTGACTACTTTGACCTTTTGGGGCTTCTAGATGACTCATGAGGGTTCTCCAACTTCACATGGCCATAACTCTCTAACCGTGAGGAGTTATCTGACGTTCCACATACCACCAGAAATGGCATGACATGTAATATCCATATAGAATAGTCTTATTTAAATAAATAAAAAATTGCAACCACTTTGACTACTTTGACCTTTTGGGGCTTCTAGTTGACTCGTGAGGGTTCTCCAACTTCACATGGCCATAATTCTTTAACCATGAGGAGTTATGTGACGTTCCACATACCACCAGAAATGGAATCACATGTACTATCCATATAGAATAGGCCTACCTTCAAATATATTAAAACTCATACCATTATACATCAAACAAACTTGGATCCATTACCCAAACCTTTGTGCTACTAGAATTCGCTACCGGACTTTCTTCAAGGGTTGACATCAATGACAACCAACCCAAATAATCAACAATGTTGTGGAATCAAAGACTGAGACATATCAAAGAGAAGGGTCTTTGAATACTACATGGTAAAGGTATGGTTGAAGGTATTTCTAATTGATCTATGGATTTTGATTTCTATGAACATTGTGTATATGGGAAGCATAATCGGGTAAGATTCCTCTCTGGTGCAACGAGGGTAGAAGGAATTTTATAGCTAGTTCATAATGATGTGTTTAGACCTGTGTCGGTTCCATCATTGGGAAAATATGTGTACTATGTCTGATTTATAGTTGAATTCTCAAGGAATACTTGGATATACTTCCACAGGGAGAAATCTGAAGTCTTTGATAGGTTTAAATAGTTTAAGGCTCTTGTTGAGAATAAAATAGAGAAAATAATTAAGGTGTTGAGGATAGATAATGGAAGAGAGTTATGCGGGAATGAATTTGAAGAATTTTGTAAGAAGTGAAGTATATCAAGGCAGAAGACTACTCCATATACACCTCAGCAGAATGGAGTTACTGTTTTCAGATTTCTGTGGTGAGGAGTTTCAAAGTTATTTGCCAGATAATCCATAGTTGGTTTCATTTTTGTCATCAACGTTTTGAATCTGAATCGGGATTCATCATCAGGATGAACATGATGCTGATGGAAAAAATAAGGTGCATGCTCAGTGGGGTCAGTTTAGGGAAAGAATTATGGGTAGAGGTGGTGGGTATTGTATGTTACCTGGTCAACATATCACACTCATCAGCGTTGGATGACAAGACTCCACAAGAGGTATGGACTAGTAAGAAACCTTCTCTCACACATCTCAATGTATTTGGTTGTGAGGCCTATGTTAATGTTCCAAAGGAAAACATGAGTAAGCTAGATAATAAGGTTGAAAAGTGTATATTTACTGGGTATAATAATGGTCTCAAAGGTTATAAGCTTTGGAACCCAGAAAATAAGAAGGTTGTGTATAGTCGAGATGTGGTATTTAGAAAAATGAAGGATGTTGTTAAACAAGAAGTCCTATTAAGTAAGGAAGAACCAAAGAAAATAGAGTTTGATTTAAAGGATGATGAATCGGACTATATAGAAGAACACGAATAAAAAGAGGAAGATCCTCATACTCTAGTATTGAGGAGATCGGTTCGAGAAAGAAGGATACTGGAAAGGTATACTCCATATGATTTCCATTCAAATTTTTCTTTGTCTATTACTAATGATGATCCTAGAACTGTCAGGAACACAGTGGATTCAGAGGATGGAAAGCTCTGGAAAAAGGCCATGGATGAAGAAATGACATCCTTGGATAAAAATAAGTCTTGGGATCTAGTGGATTTGTTGACTGGAAGAAATCCCATTGGAAAAAAATAGGTATTTAAAAAGAAGTTGAATGCATAAGGCAAATTGGAGAAATACAAAGGTAAGTTAGTAGTAAAGGGTTATTCCCAGGTTGAGGGAATTGATTTTGGTGAGATTTTTTCTCCTGTTGCCAAGTTAAATTCTATAAGATTTTTGTTATCTATTGTTGTTGGATTTGATTTTGAAGTGGAGAAGATGGATGTAAAGGAAACATTCCTACATGGGGATCTGAAAGAAGAAATCTATATGAAGCAGCCATAAGGTTTTTATTGTGAAGGGGAAGAAGGAGATGGTATGCAAGCTAAAAAATTCCATGTATGGTTTAAAACAATCACCAAGGGTGTGGTACCAAAAATTTGATACTTATATGATGGGACTTGGCTTCACAAGAACCAAAGAGGATCAATGTGTGTATTTTAAATTAATTGGTCATCATTTGATTTATTTGGTCTCGTATGTGGATGACATGTTGTTGATAGGAAACAACAAGGAGATTATCCAAGATGTGAAAACTCGATTGTCCTCTATATTTGACATGAAGGATATCGGTGATTCAAATTTCATTTTAGGCATGGAAATTAAAAGAGATCGAAAAAGATGAAACTTTGGTTAAATTAGAGAAAATATGTTGAGACAATATTGCAGAGGTTTAATATGCAGGAATGTAAACTGATCAAGGTCCCTATTCATGTTGGTGTAAATTTATCTGTGGATTAGTGTCCCAAGACACGGGAAGAGGAGGAGGACATGTCTCGTGTTCCATCTGCAAGTGTAGTTGGAAGTTTGATATATGCAATGGTTTGTACTAGACCAGACATTTCACATGTGGTGGGAGTTTTGAGAAGGTATATGTCAAAACCAGGGAAGGATCATTGGACAACATGTAACATCCCGCTCTTGTGAGCACATGTTATTGACTTATTCTTTGAGGACACTTGTGTGCAAGTGATCCAATTATGGTACATGGTTATTGTTTTGCTTATGTATTTTTATGACGATGTTGATGGATTATGATTTCATGTTATTTGTTATATGTATATTGACAGATGTTATTGACGAGTTTCCCCGAGTGTGCAGAACACTTGATGGATTGTGGATGCCGAGGGAATCAATGGACCTGCTTGGACTCTAGATTGAGTCAGGGAGTGGATTGTATTGGTTTGATTATTTCATTAATGCATATGTGACATGCGACGGTTTATAGTATAATTTTATATATGGATCATTGACAGTGTTTCGTTGATGGATGCAAGATGACGAATGTTTGCTAATATGACTCACATAAGAAGTAAAGGGGCCATGCACATGGACCATATATTGAAGGAGAGGTGTGGTAGAGTCCCTGTCACAGCCTACTAGCACTCCTGCCATGGCTCGAATAATAGGCTAACGATTACCTAGATTGAGAGATCCACGATGTTGTGAGGGAAGACCGAGACAATCACTCATGAATATTTCTAAGGGGCGTGCAATAAGGTAGGGTCCTTATTCCTTAAAATCCCTTAGTCTCTCACAAGGTCGCTCGAATGGAGTGATGACTCCAGGGGTTGGAAAACTACCAAAACCAATCAAAAGGCCAGTGGCACCCTTGGATGCACGGGAGTGTGTCTTGAAGGGAATGTCGTGTGATTTAAAAAGAAACTTGAGTCAACAAATCTAGGTGGCCTAGAAAACGATAAATTAATTTGACATTGTTGGATTTAAAATAATTAATTAATGAGTAAATTATTAATTATAAATCCATATAAGAATCTAAGCCTTTTCAAATAAAATTTAATTAAGCCTAAGTCTAAGTTTTGTAAAGAGGCTAAACTGAAATTAATAACTAAATCAAAAGGGGAATGAAGTAAATTAAATTAAGAAATTAAGAAAAATAAAATAAACCTAAAGATTGATTTAATACACATATGTGCAAGAAATTACCAAATTGGAATTTAAGGTAAGAATGGAATAAAGTTGAAAGATTGTGTACGCATAGAAATGTATCTAGTGTCTAGTTAACACTAGTATAACTAGGAGAAGAATCTTATTTTAACTCAACTTAGATTTAATAAGGCATTAGTAATTAATTGGAAATAAGGGGAATAAAGAGACGACTAGGAGAAATTTAATGAACACTTTTAGGAAGGGTGAGGGAAATTGAATTTTTTAAAAATAAATTGTGGAATTACTTGTGCAACTTAGAGGAGAGGATGACAAGTGTAAGGGGGAAACTATTATAATTATTTAATTAAAAATAAAATTAATTGTGCAAGTGGGGATGTGTCATCGATAAATTCTATAAAACAAATGGCCTAGATGAGAAATGGATCAAACTAGTTATGGGTAAATTTATGTTGCATAATTTTTGACTGGTTTTACTTGTGAGAGTTGGGATACCCAGCTTGAGAGAGAGTGGTGGCTCTACCTTGTAAGGAAAGCTGGAAGCTAGAGGATTCCTAGTTGTATTTGTGTGTGGCCCCTTTGTGACTTGAGGGGATAAGGGGGAAGAAGAGTACCCCTAACATTGGCTGGGAGGTATTGGTGAAGTCTCATAGTTAGCAAGTGGGAGGTCAGAAGGAGCACCAGTGTGAAGAAAAATCTTGGAATTCGCCGCCTTCAGTTACGATATTTCTTATCCTAAGATTTGTAATTGTATTCAGATTTAACTGTGTACAACAAGATGTTAGATATTTTCCATGAACATGGTTGCAATTCTACAATTGAATTAACTCAATATTGACGGTTATGAAATCTAGACAGTGAATTTTGGTCTTGGAGTTGTTTTTATTTTTTGGGGGGATTCGGTAACTTCCTGGTTATCTGGTTCTTCCATTCAAACCAGAAATTTATAACTTAGGGGTGTACTTCTTGAATATGTTTTCTTCTAGTTGGACATTGTGGTTGACTGTCTACTCGGTACTTCTTCTAGCTGTATGTTGTGTTGAATGTTATTGTTCCTTCTTGTAGAGTGTCGATTCTTCTTTCTCTTATAATTATGCCCCTTGTCGGAGCCACCTGAATGGAGACAATGTGCCCTGACATGCAAAAGTAATATATAACAATTTAATCTATATAAGATTTGATTCCTCCAAACTCGAGACTAGAACTTAGTAAAATATTGGATTGATTTCTCTCAGGACTGTTGTTCAATGTTTCGTGGAAATTAATGCCATGTTCATAACCAGAATAGGAGATATTCATGAATTGAAAGGATTCATTGTGCATTGGTGGGTTTTACGCCAGAGATCCCACATGATTTCTCCCTTAGCATTTTTTTTTACTCAGAAAATTTTCCAGAGACTCAAACGAGCTCTCCCTTCATGTTTCCATTCATAAGTTTATGCCAGAGACTCAAATGAGCTCTCCCTTCACGTTTTCATTCATAATATTATGACAGAGATTCAAACGAGCTCTCCCTTCACGTTTTCATTCATAAACTTATGCTAGAGACTCAAACGAGCTCTCCCTTCATGTTTTTATTCAGAAACTTATGCCAGAGACTCAAATGAGCCCTCTCTTCACGTTTTTATGCAGAAAATTATGCCAGAGACTCAAACGAGCTATCCATTTACATTTTTATTCATAAACTTATGCTGGAGACTCAAACGATCTCTCCCTTCACGTATTTTTATTCAAAAACTTATGCGAGAGACTCAAATGAGATCTCTCTTCACGTTTTTATTCAAAAACTTATGCCAGAGACTCAAACGAGTTGTCCCTTGATGTTTTCATTCATAAATTTTGCCAGAGATAAAAGATGAGTTTCTCCCATAACGAGTTTTAATTCAGGGAATTTCTTGTAGCTACTGTGCTTCCAACATTGTTTTCTCCAGTGAGTAAATGTGCCATCTCTGTGGTGATTTTTTTGTAGCTAATGTTCTTCCAACGTTGTTTTCTTCCTGCAATTTCAATGCTCCTGTAATTTCTTAATGGACTGCTAGTGAATTCATGGCACTGACATATTCTTAAACAACTGACAACGATTAATTGGCATTAAAATCCTTAAGGGAGAAACTCCCTTTGCTTGGAGCAGGTCTGGAAGTCTATCACATGAGTTGATATCCTTGAATGGCTTCTGACTGCCATTAGTGGGGATGATAAATCCCTTACATATTCATGAATGGTTGTTGACCTGGTGTGGTTTTCTAACTTCTCGCTCAACTTAAAAAAAACTCATAATCTTAGCTTGGTATGTGTGGAACCTCATAGTTGCAAATGCCTTCAACTATTCATGGATTTGGTGTAATTTGAACTTATTCCTTCTGTCTAAGAACATGACATGGATTATTTAATTATAAGAGTGTGTAATTTATTTTACTTTTTATGTCCAACAACCAACCTTTAATATAATATAAGGATCAAATATTCATTTATCAATAAAGTGTTTTCGAGAAGAATTATTATAAATAAGTAAACCATTCATTAATACAATCTTTGGATAATATAAATTTGTGGATATGAGGGCTTGTCTCTTGCTATGGCTCTCACTAATTAAAATTTTAGGATCTTGAGATTTAATGGGTAAGTTAATTAATTAGATTATAATTTGTCGATGCATTAGAATCGAGTTATTATAACATTGGTAGAATTATTTTATATTGCAGAGTAATGGAAAAACTATAGTACCAACGATGAAGGGTGATGTATGATTGGTTACGTGGTTCGATTTATTTTGCGCCAAAAAATAAAATTGATGATTAATCATTACTCTTGCACCTTGGAATTAATGTGTTGTACGATTGGTTATGAGATCTCTTTTGTGCCATGAAATAAAATTGATGATTAATTGTGTGCCTTGGAAATAATGTGATGTATGATTGGTTATGTGATTATATTTCTTTTCCACCATGAAATTGAAGTTGATGTATGATCTTTTCAGTAGTTAGATTTCTCTTGCGCCATGTGATAATTTTAATGTATGACTGATAATTTAGATTGGAGTTATGAGATGTGATTGATTAAGGGACTTATACACCTCCGTATTCATCAAAACAATCTCCATCCCTGAGACCTTAAGTCGTCAAAATAAATCGGATGAATCCTGGGCTTGAGCATTGCTTATCTGTCCTAGAGGTCCTAACCATGCAAGATAGGTTGGGCAAGTAGTAATTTATATTCTATGACATGGTCAATCATTATTTATATATTTTCTTCAGTTGATTGTGATGTATTGAACTGCGTTGCTATTTATGTTTATGTGTGATCACGTGTCACTATTATTTATGATAATGCGTTGGCCTGGTGTTGTTATTGACTTCGATGATGTGTCTCTTGTAATGCTATTTATTTGTGGTGAGAATTTAAATTCCTAATGTGAATAATTATTTATTTATTTATTTACCTTCCGTGCATCACTATTGTGGTGGTAACGAAGGGGACGTTACACAATAGTAAAAAGTGGTTTCGGGTATTTGCATGGCACTGCTAGCTATGAATTTTTCTACCAAGGAAGACCAGGAATAGATAGAGTGTTGGATATACATGGATTTGTGGATGCAGACTGGGCTGGAGATCTGGATTGCAGGAGATCTACAAGCAGGTATGTGTTTAACCTATTTGGAGGCGAAACCAGCTGGATGAGAAAAATACAGGTTGTAGTAGCACTTTCAACTATAGAAGCTGAATACATGGTAACCACTCATGCAAGTAAGGAAGCAGTATGGTTACAAATATTGTGTTTAGGTATTGGGTTGGTACAACAAGCTATAAGGATATATTGTGACAGTCAGAGTGCAATTTTTCTGGCAAAGAACTCGACTTATCATTCAAAGACAAATCATATTGATATTCAAATTCACTTTATGAGAGACATGATTGAAGAAAAGAAAGTGTTGCTGATGAAGGTGGAAACTTTGAAGACTGTTGTAGATTCATTAACAAAATCCATGAGCATTGAGAAGTTCTCTTCGTGTAGAGAATCCATGGCCATTGGTGCCTTGGATTGTTGACTATGTAACCCTGCAACCCCCTGTATGAAAATAAAACAAAAAGTGGGAGAATGCTAGGTATGTGTTATATTATTTGCACGAATATCTCTAGTGTCGCTTTTTTCCCTCAAGAAATGTGTCACATTTTTTCCTCGTTTTTTATGTCTCCTCAATTTTCGTATCCATTGTTGGGCATTTTTTTAGCACATAGTTTTTGTTGATGGTTTTTCTATTTTTGGTTAAGTAATTAGGGTTGTTGACTAATCCAGGTCATTGGGTTAGGGTTTTGGATGCCGTTGGATCTTATATGTATATTGTATTATAAACAATGTATCACTATGAATGAATATAGAATATGCTAGTTTTCCTAGTTTGGGTTTCCAAGGGAAAAATCTCAGTGTAATGTGTGTATTTTCCATTGTATCTTTTCTGTTCTTTTATTGAAAATCTATTTGCAGTAAAATATTATACAAGGTTAAAATCTACATTTACATCCAACAACTAAATGAACCAATTTAGAAACTCTTTAATCTATTGCAACATCTCTGGAACAATATCCATTGATCTCAAAATTCAAAGGGAATTGGACGGTGGTAATTTTAGAGCTGTTGGGGTTCTTAATTTGTACACAAAGAATGAATTCACACCAAGCATCCATTTAATGTAAGTAAAACAACATCAAGAACAACAATCAATCAATGAACATGATAATTTTTCCCTATAAACCCAATTGCAAAAACCATCTTCATATGGGGCTTAGTCTCTGTCTCATTCACTTTACATTTGCATTTTTTTACAATTCTTACATAACCTTCATTAATTACTGAAATAGTCGTGAAGCTATTGAGTCTTACAACCATTCTTGGTTCGGATCCATTTCAGATCAGTTATAGAAGAAGTTATTTCCTATCAATGATGATTGAGTTTTATGAGCTCCATTCAAGTGACCTTCTTTAGATTGTCCAAAAGTAAAAGATTCAAAAATAATAGAAATGAAGGTTATTCCTTCTAGTTAAATATAGGAAAGGAAATTTATATAGGTTTTAGATGAACATAAGTGTAATGTGGATGTCTTCAAGAAACGTGGAAGGAAAATGTACACAAATTTAAAGTTGATACTATGATTCAAGTTCCTTTTAGTGATGATGAAAATGATTATCAATTTTGGATGCCAAAGTATAAGTTATTTGATTATAAAGATCAAACTACATCCATTAAGATACATTGGTTTTGTAATACATCAAAATATAACTTATATGATATCTATAAGTTGGACATAATATTTGTCTTGAACAAAGGTTATGAAAATATGAATGCCTAAGAAAATGCCATGAATTAATAATTTTGCAATGGAGGATGTTCATTTATTTGCATATCTTATGATCAATACCATGACTTATGATCAAATAACACTCAAACTATAGAGTCCACATACATGTCGTTCTTCTTATCACACTTGAAAAATCACCAGTAACTTTATGAAAATACATCAATTCAATAGTACAAATTTAATATATCCATCATCAAATCAAATCATAATTCTATGTACCTAATCATAGTATCCAACATCATCTGGTAAATATCAACATGCTCATGATTCACACATATTCATCACATAAATCATCAATAAAATATAATATAAGCCAAAAGAGTTTTAAACATCAATCCAATCAAAGAACATCAATCAACAAGGACATGCCATTCACACATCTAAAATGTACTCAAATAGTGATATTAATAATAATATCAAGTACCAATAATTCCACTAAAAAGAGTTGCATTACATACATAACCCAACGGGTTGGCTCAATCAGTTTGAGTAGACTATTTCAAGGCAAAGTTCATTGTGAGGTCTGTGGTTCTAATTCAATTGAGTTTGATTTATTCCCAATGGGTTACCAACTACTGTTGTGGTGTTTGGTTGAGCCACTCTCCTTCCAAGTATTCTAGGGAAAAGGGGGGATCCCATGAGGTTTTCATGGGAAAAAGAAGTACTTTGAAGTAGATGATATAGTGTTCCAAAAGAATTTCTTTCCCATTGTTAATGATTGATTTTATGAGTTCCATTCAAGTGCCCTTAGATTTTCCAAAAGTAGAAGATCCAAAAATAATAGAAATACAATTTAATAATTTCAGTTAAATAGAGAAAAGGGAAACAACTTAGGTTTTATATAAACATGAGAGCATTGTGGATGTCTTTAGAAAATGTAAAAGAAAAATATAAAAAAAACTAAGAGATGGTACTATGATGCAAGCTCAAATGATATAATATTACAAAAAAACTTATTTCCCATCAATAATGATTGAGTTTTATGAGCTCCATTCAATCGACCTTTTTTGAATTTTCTAAAAACAAGAGATCAAAAAAATAATAAAAACAAGTGCTGCATAGCAACATAATCATTGCCGTACATGTTTGAAATTGAAAATATATAAAAGTTATCTGCATTAAAATTGAAAATATAT
>JASDQU011375771.1:0-24406 GCA_032191745.1 Picea mariana
TCGCGTCTCGCGATTTCGGGGTTTTCATTAACATTGTTCATGGACTCATGAACCTCCGATTCTCGATTTGTCGATGAGCATATCTCCCTCGCAACTTTTGCAGATCTGACGGTTGTCGGCCTGTCGGGAAATTTGGGTGGGATCCAATGGTCACCATCTTCCTTCTTCTCAGCAAACTTCTGTATCTCGAGTGTTTGTGGGCATCTTCTTCCATGCTGTTCCTCCTGATCTTTACATTCAAATTTCTTATTCTGCTATCCTCACTGTTGTCATCATTGACAAGCATTCACTGCATTCTGTCCACTGAATTTGCCAACAAATGTAATATAGGTCCAAGAATCCATGCACTCCAGTCACCAACGACAGGAGCAAGGGATGTTGACAAAGCTTGACATGGAAAATTCTTTCAATAGGGTAAACCTTTCCTTCCTTTACAAAGTTCTCCTCTCTTTTGGGTTTTTCTCTGATATTGTTAATTTGATAAAAAAATTCACTAAAATTCCTTGGATAGCCCCTCTAGTAAATGACAGACCTGCAAACTATTGTCATGCCTCTTGGGGATTAAGGAAAGTCTTCCCTCTTTCCCCCCTTCCTATACATATTTATGGATGATACTCTAAGAAGGAATTTGACTACTGAAAAGAGGACTGGTTCAGTTCCAGGCATCAGACTGATGAATGGCCTTGACCTAATCAATCATGCCCTCTTTCCAGACGAATCTCTCCTACTGAGTGGAGCCTCCATAAAAATTGCAAAAAAATTCAACAAAATACTTCAAAGCTTCTGCAACATCTTCAGAGTGCTCATCAACAAAAGGAAAAGTGCAGTGTATGGGTGGAATGCATAACGACAAACAATTCAACAAATATCCCTTTACATGGGGTTCTTGGGCTATGCTTCTTGGGAAAAAATAAAGTATCTTGGACTACCCTTAACACTGGGATCCAACAAAGCTTCTCCGTTGGAAGAAATTATAAGTAAATTCAACCCTAAAATCTCATCTTGGGACGGACAGTGGCTCACCAATGCTAGGAAATTCGCCCTCATAAAATTAGTCCCATCCTCCTTGCCAATCTACCAAGCATCCTTTCTCTTGACCCCAAGGTGATCACAATCCAAATCACAAATATGATTAGAGACTTCCTCTGGCATGGAGAAAAAGGAAACCAAAATAAGTACCACTTGGTCAATTGGGAAACTGTCAAATGCCCCTATGTTGAAGGTGGCCTACATGTTAGAGACCCTGAGCTTGCAAACCTAGCACTGGGAGGTAAAATCATTTGGAATATGTATGAAAATCACAAACATCCGGTAAGAAATGTCTTAAGAAAAAAAAACCTCAATGGAGCCTCTATGAGAAACCTCTAGGTAGCGAACCTATCGAAAGGAACCTCAATCTAGAATCTTTGTAGGTGTGGTCTAGAATCCTTTCAGAAGCATCTATTTCAAATACGAGGGAAGAAAAAAAAACTATTCTGTGGCAAGACAACATTATTAAAAATGCCCCCCTCATCGAATCAGAATATCTCAAGGAGATCAGTGCATGGCTCTCTTAGTGTGGCATCAACAAAATCGTAGACATATCTGCATGGGATGACTCAGGAAGATGGAAAAGCTGGGATCTCTCGGGCATCCCACATCAAATGTAATCGCAAAATTCCCTCCTTCTTGTTGCATTGACGGACTGCCCACCTATACATCTCCTCTCAAGGGATAAATGGGGCTAGGGAAAATCTGATTTCTACTTAGTAAACCAAGTTCATAACACTTTGTATCCCCCACAAGCTCCGAATGAGACAACAACCCTATGGAAGAAGGTCTGGAACCCCCTTGGCCTCCCTAAAGTAAATTTCTTTTGTTGGGTTTTAATGCACAAGAAAATCTTAATAGGTGAAAATCTGGCAAAAGAGGCTTCATAGGTTCTCATAGATGCCCCATGTGTTGTCAAGAACTTGAAATGATGGATCATTTATTTGTAGACTATCCATTTTCTCAATAAGTATGGAAGATCTCCCTTCAAGGCCTCAATGCCACAACCTCAAGACAAATCTCAGTGGTTGATTTATTTTCCTCATGGAAGGTACGCTACCCACAAGAGATACAAAGAAGTCCAATATAGAGAACAATTTGGTAGGCCATCCCCAAATGCATTTGTTGGAAACTATGGGTGGCCAGAAATGATCAGATCTTCAACAACACGTCGCCTTCCCCCTCAATGGTGGTTGCGAAAGAAAAATATTTCCTTCTCAAAACAATGGAAAAACACTTCTCCACAAATGAAATTACTCTTCTCTCGGAATAAAAGAAATGGACTGGAACCTCAACCTCCTGAGATAGAAATCAAACCATTGTTCACCCTTCAAAAACTCCAAGTTGGTGTTTGTGAGACAAAGATGCAGTTTATAAATATGGGTGGAGGAGGCAATGCATAGCCTCAATATTTTTCGATGGAGCCTCTAAGGGAAACCCAGGGAATTTAGGAGCAGGTAGAGTGATTTACTCCTCGGATGGAACTCAAAAAGACAACTTCAGTTGGGGTCTTGGCCAAAGAACAAACAATCAGGCTGAAATGCTTGGGCTGCTAAAAGCTTGTCAGATAGCGAGTGAAAATGGCATTAAAGAAATACAAATTTTTGGAGACTCTGAAATCTCGATTAAGATTTTAAACGCGAATGATCAATTCAGCAGTCCAGTAATCAACAAGGCCTTACAAAGACTTTGTCAACTGCTGCAAGACTTCACCTCCCCTCACTTTTTCCAAATCCTTCATGGATCGAACAAGGAAGAAGATGCAAAGGCGAATATGGGCTTCCTAATGCCTTTAGGAGTACTCAGAAAAAATGATGAAACCCCCTTGTGGATCCCTATCCTGTAATTTTGTCTCTTCCTCATCTCATAACTATGTAAGATTGGGAAATGAAGTATTCAGATTAAGTGGGAAGTTGTTCCCTTGTAATGACGGTTGGTATGTCCTTGGCCCAACCGACCCCAATCTCAAAGAAAATTACCCGTTTCAGTTAAAAAAAAAAATTCATTATTAATTTATAATATGTAAATATAATAATTATAATATATTTAAACATTATAAAACTGAGTTAATACATTATTATATTATATTAATGTCTCTAATGTATTAGTATAATATTTATGTATCATTACGTTATTAATGTATTACTTTAATATTAGGGGAGTCAGGCGTGGGGGGGAGGTTTCTCTTTGATCCCAGAGGGAAAAAAACCTCAAACTACCATTGGAATCTGGGGACATAAACTAACAACAAAGCCGAGGCCTACACCTTACTAAAAGGAATACAACTCACCCAAACCAAGGAAATCCGAGAACTTGTAGTCCTAGGGGACTCCAAAACCATAATAAGTATGATGATACAAGGAGCAAACCCCAGAGACCCAAGCCTAAATAAAATCATGGATAGAATCAGGCTAGTCTCTCGAGATATCAGAACTACCTTCTACCACATTCTAAGGGTAAACAATAGTGAAGACGACAAAATGGCCAATGCAGCAATAGGGGCAAAGCTAGGCGCCCTATGTATAGATGGGGTTTCAACCCTAACACCCCTTTACTAATAATCATCCTTGATCGGAAGATGACCAACGCAATAAGATGCCACACTTTGGCCCTAAACAAAACTCATGGGAACATTTGTAGGAAGGAATGTCACTACACCCAAAACAAGAAGGAAGCAGGCTTATCTGTGCAGTTAAGAATGGGCCCACGGGGTGAGTGGGTAAGCAGCCCCAACAGCATAAGGTGGATGCTTGCAGGTCCACATGGATAAGGGTGTACATGGGCTCACCAAGTGGCACGCAACATGAGTGGGCCTCTCTTCCTGAGACAAAGAGGTGGCTAATGAACCCAACTCCATCACCGCGAAAGGTGTGAAATCCTTGGTTCGGGTGGGAAATCCTGACTCTCACCCTCAAAGGCTTGTGATTGTGGTATGAGACTGTCAACTCCCATAGCATCACAACTCCATCGACATTAGCCTCACCTCCACTCTCACTTCCATGGCTTCTTATGGAACAGTCTCCAGAGATCCTCCCACAAACTCGTAGGTAAGTATGCCATTTCCTTTACTAGAAACCATGTCATCATCCTTGTCTAGTTTATGGATCTTGTGGGATTTCCCATCTGCTTGATTCTAATCCCTTGTCTAATTGTTATCTATCCTAGCCTCCTCACCACCCTCACGGTATGCCTGGCTCCTGTTAAGTGTGCCCTTGAACTCTCAATCTCCTCACTCTGAGACCTACTTCCTGGCTCACGAGACTCTCTTTCTCCCTTCCCTCAGAGCCTAGTTTGGCCTCGCACTACTACATGACCCCTTGAATTCCTTTCTTATCAATCCTCAGAGCTTCTAGACTCCTTTTATTTCTTCATTGTTATCTGCCTACCTCTTATTTCATCATCCTCCCTTGCCCCTGCAAGTCTTCCTTTCATTATCGCAGGTCAACACCTCTTCTTCCTGCTCGAGGTTCCCTCCTTGATTCATGAAAAACCCTCAAGGAATGGTCAGGTCCAGTCACTCCTCAACAAACAGTGAAATGCAAAAAGAAAATGTAGCTCAGGAAGACTAGGGAAGCTGGCCAGAGGATGAATGGGAAGTGGATTGTGGTGGATGAAGTAGTCTAAGAGTTCAAATGGGTGCAATGAGTGCCAATAATGCCTTCGAGCTGGAGACCTTATCCCAGGACCAATTTTAGATAATCAAGCTCCAAGACAAAAGCAATGCCCAATGCAGTGAAATTGAAACCAACCGCCTGGAGATGGAGATGTTGCAGCAAAGACTAAGTCAGCTAGACGTCTCGGAGGCTCCTCCAAGTAATCTGTGCGACCAACATGGATACTCAAGGAACGTTCATTCGAATTTTGTCAATCAAGTCCCTGACCTGAACGAGCCTCTTCCAGAATTCAGGTAGAACATGAAGAAAACAAAAGGGGAAAAGGGTAATTAAGATCGAATCTTTGTATGTTTTGTCAAATAATATATATGAGTGGTACCTTTTGCCAGAGCTATCCAGGAAATTCAGCATACATAAATTTTGAAAACCATTGGAGATGTTATTTACTCTATGACAATCCCCACTTTTGTAATTACCTCTCTTTAAGAGGGAACTCGAGATGATATGAGCATACCTTTTTTTTTTGTAACACCAGTGGATTCATCCACACAGTTAATATAATTCTCCCAGTTTTTGTTAAAAAAATAAAAATGTATTACTTTAATATTGCATAATAATATATTATTATAAGTTAAATACATTTTTTAATGTTTTAGTGTTATTGATTAATAATACTTTATTAAATATTAATAGTTAATAATGTATTATTAATATATTATTTTATTGGTGTATTAATTCCTTAATAATGTATAAATACATTAATAAAGTAATATAGTATCATGAATGGGGTGTTTACAGATGCAATTGGTGGACAACTAGTGGGGAGGACACCTGGCCTAGTCTACCGTCACCTTGAACTAGCTCAGGCACACTCATCCTAAACCATCACCTCATGAATTTAAAGCCTCGACCGTCACTCCTCAACATTCACTCATCTTCGGTCTGGCGTAACAACTTGGCACCTTTGTTGATGGGAATGTTAATGGTAATGGGATGGACACAGTCACAATCCCATCACCTGTCCCAACATGGTGTCTTTAGGCCTATGTTATGGAGTGTCATGGCTCATTCGAGCCATTGGTCTATATAGTCTTGGCCTCCTCCGGAAGTTGGTCTTGTCTTTCTCCTCTGGCTTGAGATTTTGCAGTGCACTCAACCCTCGACACCCAGAACCTCTCCTCTGGTTAATCATTATTACTGCATTTGGCTGGTCTCAAGCTCTTTGAGCAACATATCTCTCTTTTTTCATGCATTTCTCATCTGGTTTCAGGTGTCTCTCTCGATGCCTCGACTCATGGGTAAGTCCAAGAGGGGGACAACCTGGTATGTTTCTAGAGGAAGGGGAGCAAGTGGTTGTGGCCAACAGGTCTGTTTGAGATCTCCTCTAGAACCCGAGAATGCCTCCACCTTGAAGCCTCTTGTCGCTCCCACTCCCTCCTTCACTTATGTTCTGCCTCCTCGAGACACCACTCCGGACTTGTCTCTGATGTTGAATCCTTATTCATGATGATTCCAATGGTTTGACAGTCCCGACAACTCCATCATCTTTTCTCCCAAGATCANCCACCAGCCTCCACCTCCCCCTCCTCCTTCTCCACCTCCCGTCACCTCCACCTCCCCCGTTCCCTCAGCTCCTTACTCTGAATCCCCCACTTCCTCCTCCAACTCACCTCCTCCTCCTCCATTCTCTACTACTTACTCTCCCTACACAGAAATGGACATTTTTGAGGATTTTTTGGATGCCATCAAACGAGGAATCGAGGACATCAAGGGTTTCATCAACGAGATTTAGCACAAGGGAACAGAGTAGTGGCGCCGAGTGGACATTCTGATGGAATTCCTTCAGGACCTCAAGCAGGCTATCTTGAATAAAGACAAGCTCGACAGAGACACCATGCATGTGCGACACATTTTTTCGGAGCAGAGGCTAGACCCCGCCACTGGCTAGTTCCTTCTGGCTCAGGTTTCCAGTGTTTTTATGATTTTAACTAGTATAATTCACAAGATTTTTTCCCTGTGTGGATCCTCAATTATATGATTTTTTAGTCTTAGCATAAGTCCAACCTTTTGGGTTTGGTCTGTTCAGTCTAGCCTACAAAACTTTTTCCCCCCATGGCACTTTAGATCTTCGTCTCTTACAACTCTGCAAGTTTTTCATGGACAATATGAATTTTCGGCCATGTGGCAACATTGGTTTCCCACCAGGGCAATGCTATCACAGCCTCCTATGATAGCATGACAGATGTACTTTTTCTGCTTCATAGGTTTTAATACAATTCCTAACTTACAAAAAAAAATTAAAGTAATATAGTAATATATTACTACTAAAATCATTTGTATTATTAATAATGTAATAAATTAATAATACATTATTAAATTATTATTAATTAATAAATTATTAAAACATTAAAACTTTAACTTTTAATTAATTATTATATTAATATTTTTGTACATTATTATTATAATTTATACATTAATTCATCTGATGCAATTTGAAAATATGAAAATTGAAGTTGATATATCAACAACTTTTATAAAGTGATTGTTGCTAGTTGGTATATCTACTAATAACTATAAAGCATATTCAAAGTATAATTCTATTAATAACTATAAAACATATTCACAATTGTAATTTTATTAATTTGTAATTATGCTATGTAATTATTATTTTGGGTTGTGTTTGACAGTGGCTGATGCAATTTGAAAATATGAAAATTGAAGTTGATATATCAACAACTTTTATAAAGTGATTGTTGCTAGTTGGTATATTTACTAATAACTATAAAGCATATTCAAAGTATAACTCTATTAATAACTATAAAACATATTCACAATTGTAATTTTATTAATTTGTAATTATGCTATGTAATTATTATTTTGGGTTGTGTTTGACAGTGGTTGATGCAATTTGAAAATATGAAAATTGAAATTGATATATCAACAACTTTTATAAAGTGATTGTTGCTAGTTAGTATATTTACTAATAACTATAAAACATATTCAAAGTATAATTCTATTAATAACTATAAAACATATTCACAATGTAATTTTATTAATTTGTAATTATGCTATGTAATTATTATTTTGGGTTGTGTTTGACAGTGGTGGAGATTCTTTCATTTTACTTGTGAACCTCATTTTAGTTGGTTTAATTTTTAGAAATTGCTTTTGATTAGGATGGGAATGTGGGATTTTCAAAGTCTTTCAAAACTGCTCTAACATTTTTTTGCCTCGAAGTTATCACTATCCCCGATTGTCAAGACCCAGACAAGGGAGCCTACACAAATTCCCAAAACGAAGATCGAAATGTAGACATGGCTATGTCATTCAAACAAATAATTTAACACAGTCACACAACTCTCTCGCAAGTACAGAGGCCCTGACAAAACTCTCTCACAGTCACAACGACCCTTGTTCGAGGGCTCAACTTTAGTTATAATATGTGTTCCTTGTCAAATCATCAGAGATGAGGCACCATGCAACCGGCATGCAATGGATGCATGTTAATTTTGATTTGAATGATAAATATCAAAGTAGTGATTAATGGATGAGTGGTAATGTTGAATTAAATGACACAGATCTTTGTAGTAAATTCTGTCATTTTAATTAATTTTCTGTATGTGGATTATACTTAATGGTTTTGGATGGAATCTGTTAATGTAAATTTGGACAAAAACATTATTTTTTGTTGTTTAAATTGTATTTTTGAATACATGATTCTTTACTTAAATTAATTATACAAATGTAGCCACTCAAATATACAAATCTAACCATTAATCACCAAATTTCAAGTAAAAAAAAAAATAACCTAAAAAAATTCTACAAAATTCTACAAAATAAGCTATACCCAATTCATACTTGTGTACCATTAAAGGTTAAGATTAGACCGAGATTTCACATACATTCTGATTTCTAAAATATTGGAATGGTGTTAAGTTTTGTACTTTTCTGGAATATATTTTGAAATTTTAATTTTAATAAATTTTTTGAATATGTTTAAAATTTTAATTAAATTTTATTATTTTTTCATTTTAAATAAAATTTATTTATTATAGGTTTTTTTTACTTTCCACTCTATATTATGTAAAAATTAATGAATTTAAAAATTAAAAATCTTTTTATTTTCTAAAACCAAAATGGAATTAAATTTTATACAAAATTGATGGAATTATATATATTTATAAATTATATAATTTAAATTTTATAAATTTAAAATTATAACAATCATTTAATATAACATTCATAATAGTAAATTAAAATGCATTACAAATAGGTTTTAAGATAAAATAACTTTTCGTCCATTTTATCTTTGGACTAAAGTTCTCAATATATTTCCATCTTTTCATTGATATAAATATTACAATATTCCATTTTTTTTAATGCTAAATATTATTATGGTAAAAAATATTTAAGTTCAAAGTTTAAAATCAAATATAATACTTAAAAAAATAAAATAAAAGATAATATTGAAACATGATTTATTTATTATAATTGGTTTTTGCTTTTATTTTTATAAATTTAAATTTAATATATATTAAACATTAACTAAATTTTTACATTTCCTCTACTCGCAAATGGAAAATAGTATAAAATTGAAATTTGATTAATATCTAAAAACTTTCTATATTTTAATTTTATCTATTATCTATTATTTTTATATGTATTATAATTTTTTATGAAAATTCAAAAAATAAATTTCATCAGCAAAACCACATTAATAATTAGTTTTTTGAAGAATAGAAATGGTGTCTATATATCAATAACTTTTATTAATATGGTTGTGCTAGTCTACACTTTCACATATTTTATCATTATTAAATTCATCTCCAAATCCTTTTTTTTTGGTAAGCTCAACGGAAAAAAAATGTATTATTCTTGTGTGATATCATACACACAAAAGTTCTTTGCTACTAGCCTTGTAACACCCCATAGCTTGGCTTTGGGCAATTAGAACATTTTTTTTACTCATCTTGGAAATTTAATTATTAACATTTGTTTGCGCTTAGTTAGATTGGGATAGAGATTTGAGATATGTACATCTCAACCTATTTATTTTCACTTTTATATGCTCATGATGATGATAGCTCTTTGATTTGTTTAAACATGCAAGTAAAAATGTGGAATTTAGGGACATTGATACCATTTCAAGTTATGATATGAATTTATAATAGATGTGGGACATGATAAAAATAAGCATACATTTATTAATTGAATGCAATATAGATATGGACTTTTATATGAAATTGTGATGTATATGGATGGATATGAGTTAGTGGTGAACTAACCCACATGTTGATCTATGTGATAGCTAAATGATCGTAGTTATGAAATAACTTGGATGTCGTAGACATCAAGAGGATAGTGTATGCTATAAGTTGTACTTATTATTTAATTTGTGATTCAAAATATTGCTATGATATGTATTAAGTATGGCTTTGACATAATGTATAACTTTCCCAAAGTGGTTGTTTGATGGTGTGACTCTAAGAACAATAGTTTCATAATATGGCTTTATGCAGGGTGTTGAACCTACTTCTATGAGGAGGGGTTTAGATATTTCCCATTGTTTATCCTCCAAAACCTGGAGCCATGGAAGGGATGTGTGAAGCCATGCTCCCATAGACATGTGATGATGACTGCTAGTTTCCAATTGGGGAAGCTTGGTCGATATGTATGACACATCCACTTATGGTTTTTATCTGGAGTTAGGTCAATATAGTTGACGATCTAACTTAATCCAGTAGAGGAAAGGATATGATGGAATATGAAAGTAGGTTAGAAAGAAAGTATGATTCAATGTTAGTTGAGCTTATTGTTTGGGAAATAGATGTGCCACTATTGTTTCTCACTTGGTTCCAAAATACTCATCTTTATTGCCTTTTTATATTTTAAGTATAATGATAAATTATGGACTATTGTATAATGATATATTTTTATATTTTAAGTATAATGTTAATTAATGTTACTGAATGATTCTTTTTTTTTTCCTACATGCCTTGGTGTGATCATACAGAAACTAAGCACTAGTTGCAGTGATTTATTATCATTACCACATGTGCAAGCTATGTTTCCACTAGCTACGCACACACACCCTACACATGTACACTAGTAAAATTAATTAATGTATTAGTCATTAAACTAAATTATTAAGTATTTAATTTAATGGGTTAATGACTATCTAAATTATGTTGCATACAAATATATCTAGTAGCATTAAATATATTCCTTGACTTGATTGATGGTTGTTATGAAGAATTAAATGAGAATGGTGGGTTGTAATGTTCATTTTGGGAAAATTGTCAAAGTGAATTTATAAGCTAGCATGCAAAGAAAGACTTTGCATTTTATTTATTATTATTTATGAAAATAATTTATATTTTAATTTTATTTTAAATTTCCCTAAAAAATATAGATAAGGGAGGATCATGACTATCAATGAGGGTAGTTCAGGATACTTGGGGAAGGCTGTATGGAAACTTGATTAATAGGAGAGGAGATTGAGAGTTTGGACAATTCTTGGAAGATATAATTCTTATGAGTCTTCTTAGAGAATATTTTTTTTTGTTGTTCTTGGAGTCACGAGCACGGAGGACCAAGAAACCGAAAGGTTTCTTGAGCTAGGAAGCCGGCTAGGCTACTAGTTGACTAGGAAGATTTTGTTGTTTGCCTCTGGATAAGTGAAAGGGAAACAAATGTTTGGGAGCATCTTCCTACTACTGGTAGGACTACATTACAAACGATCATCTTCGAAAAACTAGCGAGGAGGTATTTCACTTGGTATATTTGATATGTTTCTATTAAAATATTTTAACCGTAAAGTTAATTTCCTATTTATCTCATTCTCTTATTTAGATTCATATATTTGGATTCAAATTTCAAATATTTAATATCGGAGAAACCGTAAAAAAAATTATGAATATATTGTAGATTATTCCACGTATGAAAGTAGAAAATTTTCTTTACACTTAATGCATATGTTTAAGTTAGAAAATAATATTCCATAGTAGCCCATGGAGAGGTGCTACATGCCTACTACCATGAAAACCAGACCAACAGTAGAGGAGTAGGTTGTATTTCCAAACAATTTTTCTTAATGCTTTTCAAAAGAGTCTTAAAAACTAGATGAACAATGTAAAACTCATAAAAAATAGTGAAGAGGTCTCTGGAGTTGTCACGTCTACTGCAATGCATTCAAAATTAAATAGGAATACTTACCGGTCATGAAACTAGAGGCATCGCTAGTGTATCCTAGGGAATATCCAGGGCGGACTGAGCTTCAGGCGCCACTGTCCAAGGTTGGCTCCGGGGAAGACTGAGCAATTCCTTTTGGAACAAAGGATGACATGGTAGTATTGGAAGGTAGGAGACTGTTGATAATTTCCCTCATGAACAAATGAAATCCCCCCAACTGTAGTTGGATTGTGTTTTGGGTGACTTCACAGGTCTGGAGCATCTATCCTTATAAGGTCTTAATATGCCAATATAATTCCAAGGCTTTACAATACATGGTCTTGCAAGCTCGAGTATTGTCGACATCTTGAACCCATCTTATGGTTGCTTCGACCACATCAACTTTCATTTTCAGTGTTCTCTCCAAATGAATCTCATCTTTGACATCATGCAAATGCACTTGAAAACATGGTGGAGTGATTGCAAGATAGTTGAGTGTGGCATTGTGGGATTCTTGTTGCACTATGGAGGTTGGCGGGTCATCTCTGACTTGGTGGGATGAATACTCTACAGCAGATCTTGATCAATGGTGATACCCTCCGGCATATCCTTTACGAGGACCCATGAAGATGCTAGAAACATCTCAAATATATGGATTGGTTAACTGGGAAAGAGGGTGAGAGACCCCCCATCAACCATGAAGAGTCCATTGGTCCCTCACTGAGGCAATGCTAAAGTTAGAATCAATTTTCTATCTCCATGAAAGATTGTTTATTCCACTAAATTTCTTTAAATTCTTTCTCCACGAGGAATTTCCCGTTATACTAAGGTTATTCAAGATAGGGGAAGGCCGAGACAAGGCTAAAATACAAGTAGTTATATCCATTTAAGTTGGATTCGAAGTGAGTGATCGAGGTGAGTCATTTGTCAAGTTGATTCTTCATGCAGAGGATGTTTGTTGATCCAGATTGTTTTCAGCATGAAATGAGAGCAGAGATATAATAGAGAAACGTACATAGATATCTTAGATATCCATTAATATAACAAAAAAGTATCAGAGATGAAACCATAAACACAGAGATACAGTAATACACAATTTTCTATTAATGAGCGAAAATGTACAAAGACTGTAAAAATACAAAGTGAAAGATTCACTAGAATGGTGGCAACTTATCTCTAAGAAGAGATGTGATGGATACTTGCATTCATGAGAAGATGATTTTAAAATGAGGCTCCAAAGAATTTTTTATCATAAACAAAATCCAAAACCCTAACCCCAGAAGATGAAAAACCACCCATTTTGTGGACTCCATTTTGGGTAGTTTGGTGTAAACTTCCTGGGAGCGTAACTTTGGCATTCGATCTTCGTTATGGGCGCATGATAGCTCGTTGTAAATGTATCATAAAGGATATTAATTAGGGGACTCAATTAGATTCTTTGGATATCATTGAGAAGTTCGATCCCAACAAATCTTCATATAGGCCCTCAAAATGGCCCCGAAAGTTAAAAACTCCTAAAAATTGCCAAAATTGCCAGAAAATTGTTTTGAGTGAGTTGGAAAAGGTGGGTGGCCACTGATATCCACTTTGATCATTTTATCAGTGAAAACACATTTTCCTTGGCATACTCATAGTCTCGGTTTGGGGCCCAACGTTGTCCTCCGACCCAAATCTATAGCTGGAAAACCATCTTTGGATTCAGGGCTCAATGTTATCCTCTGTCCCAAATCAATGTCTTGCAAACCAGATCTACCACTAAAAAACCATCCTTGGATTCGGGGCCCAACACTATCCTCTTTCCCAAATCAATGACTCGAAAACCATCATGGGGGGTTGTACCCTTAGAGGTACTCATCTCCAACACCTGATATGGGGAGCTAGATCCATTTTTATGATATGGTTTTTAGGGGATTTGATTTTTTCCTTAAATGGAATTTTAGTGTTTTATTTTTTGGATTAAAAAAAAAAATCAAATTAAAAAAAAATATATTTCTAATTTATATAAAAATATTTACGTTTTTTAATCTAAAGATACTTTGTCTTTGGTTAATGATTATGCTTGCAAGCCGGAATAATAAGACACTCTCTCTCATTAGTGTGTAGACAACAATGGTTAAAATATTTGAGAATAATATAAAGAAGGTTGCATGGCAGCGGAGTCCTTGCAAGGTTGGGAAGGGAGTAAATGCGACCTAGTACAGACATGTGATTAGAAAGTTGAAATACATTGAAATACTTTTATACATAGGAAATATGTACTTTTGTAATGGATCTTGGGTTGTCGGGATGGCGATATACAAAAATCATTGATAGTTCCGCGATACAGAAATTGGGCCTCTGATGTTCTCTACAATACAGAAATGGAGGAGTGCAGTTGTGGACTATAGAAATTCATCACAAATAAAAAAATTATACATATGAAATATGTACTTGTATAAAGTAGATATTTAGTTTTATACATATGAATTTTCTACTTTTATAAAGTATGGGGAAGATATTTTATAGAGGATGTAGGGAGCCCTCATTGCATACTTAGCCAGTTTTTGGATCGTGGGTTCTCATGCTGGTGAGTTCAAAATTGGGCCTCTGATGTTTTGTGGCCTACAAATAGCACCGATAGTTCCATGATATACAAAATGACAGACGGAGTTTAGTTTACTTTAAAACTAAGGATTTTCTTGGACAGAAAGATATAGCATTGTCGAATTAGTTTTCATTGCACACATTTTATAGATCATGCAGGGAGCGGTCATTCCATACTTTGCCGGTTTTTTGGATCACGTGTATTGTTGAATCAGTTTTCTTTGTAATTTATCAAAATTCAATAATGTCTATTACATGTTTCTGGAAATTGGCAGGTTCAAAATTGAGTCTTTGATGTTCTCTGGCCTACAAATAGCACCGACAGTTCCGCGATATACAAAATGATAGGCAGAGTTGCGGACTATAAAAATTTACAAAAAAATAATATCTGTTATACAGCAGAATAGTAATAACGTTTTCCCAAATTAGCTTTCTTTAAAACTAAGGTTTTTCTTGGACAAAAAAGATATAGCATTGTTGAATTGGTTTTCTTTGTACAGGTTTTATAGAGCATGTAGGGAGGGGTGATTCCATACTTCGCCAGTTTTTGGATCGTGCTTCTTAGGCTGGTGGTTTCAAAAATGGGTCTTTGTTGTTTCGCGCCCTACAAACAACATCGAGAGCTCCGCGATATACAAATTGAGAAGCGACATTGCTAACTATACATTACAAACTTATTATAAAATAAATAATGTATGTTACATATCTCTAGAAATTACATAAACATTTATAACATCAACGTCGTTGAAGACCAGAAAATTAACATACAATAGGAGACAAGAAATGTAGTATATCTGAATTAGTTTTATTTGGAACAAACAATAAAGGTTCCTCGAAATCCAAATTTAAGTATACAATAAGGGTATTGTTGAATCAATTTTCTTTGGAATTTATCAAATATTAATAATGTCTATTACATGTTTCTGGAAATTTAAATGCGTTTGTCATATAGACTGGGATTGGGGCTCCCACGGACCATAAAAAGAAATAAGTACAATAATTAGGAATGTTGAAAGAAGTGTGCAACGGTAGAGAGGAAGACCTAAAAAGAAAAAATTGGAAGTTAAGAGTGTTTGGTTATAGTTTTGTATTGAAAGAGGACATCAGTGGATTTATAAAGAAGAGAAGATGACAACATAGACTTAAACTGGATTGATAAACAAAACAAGATGGAAGTGTAAATTTACTACGAAACTGATGCATTTTTGTTGCTATCGTCGATGGGTATTGTAGTCATGTTGCCCGGTTCTTGCCCTTCCTAGATGAGGTCATCCATTCTCTCTTGGAACCATTCTTCGATGTAGCTTTTCATGGGGTATGTGTTGTTTTCATCCCAAATTTCTATGTCGTAAAGGTCATCTTCTAATTTCCTTAGATCCATTGAAATTCTATGCAAAGTCTATTCAATTTCTTTATTGTGTGAGGCATAGTCTAGTACCCAACACTCGTGCTCATCTAGACAATGTTCAAGTATGCTGTAAAACTTTTCGAAAGACAACCCCTTTAAAATATCAATTTGTTCCTTAAAGGATTCTTTGGTGACTGACAAGGATTTGAGAATTAAGTTAGGATCTTGAACCTCGTTGGTAGTTACAACTAAGTCCAGCTGGAGAAGGCTTAGGAATAAATCTTCCTTTTTTGATATGACTTGTTTACATGACTTGACAATGAGCTGCAGGTTGTCAACTTTCTTTTTCCAGCATGCTTTTACTTTTTCATTGTGCTTTGGCGAGGGGAGTTTATCCTATCTTCTTTTCAGTTCCGATGTGTTGTCGACATATTTGGAAAAAGGGGCCAGTACCTGATCATAAAAAAGATGTTCATTTCTCAAATTCATCTCCAATTTTTCCAGCAAACCATTGGCCTTCTTTCCGAAGGAAACTAAATTTTGCGATGTTTCCCAGGATTTAGTAACTACTTGCATTTTTTTGTTGATTTTTTCTCTACAAGGGCTCTAGAGTATGCAAGGAGGGTAGAGGGTACTTTCATCTTCGCTGCAGTGGTAGTAGGCATGAATTTTTCCAAAGGACTGACAAATTCTGGAGTTGCAAGGAAAGCCTGCTCAAATTCGTTGAGGCGTTGTTTAATATTGGCATTTTCTATCTCAATTCCTTGAATGGAATCATGAAGAATGTCACTGGTTCCCTAGTGAAATTGGCATATTCGTGATGGAGGCATTTCACTAAAGTTAATCTCTGCACAACATTTGCCTTTCCTGTTTGTTACATCTCACTTTTCAACAACCAGACTTTTAGATTGGCTATCAAAAATAGTGCTTTGGATTACAAAGGATTCATCTATGTCAAAAATGTCTGTGTCCAATATTTCCACCACGGATGACCCAATTTTCTACATGTGCTTAGCTTCAATTTCAAGTTGCAGTTTTCCACTTTCAATTTGGGGCTCCTCCACCTGCCCTACATTGGTTTTTGTCTTCTTCGCTAGTGGAATTTTGTGAGAAATATCAATATTTATGCAAGGAGGGTTCTTATCTCCTCCTCTGTTTGAATATTTCTAAGTTGCTTTCTTACTGGGGTGGACCTCCGAAGCTATGCTCCATGATGTCATGCTATTGGGAGTGTTGGCGGGGGATTGGGTACTCTTCTCAATGGATACTTTCCATGTTGTCTGTACAATTCAGTGGCACTTTGCAATCTCTTTGCATCACAATCTGTAGAAGAAGGATTGTTGTCGACAATGTTCATGTCTTGATCAGGTGTGTATGGATAAAAGAGGTGTTAAAGCCAACACCCAGTAAATGTTCTTGAAAAATGCCATTAGGGTCGAACCCTTTTAGCCTTTGAGCATATGTTAAGTTCAATTTCTTTAAATGAACGAAAAACTCTTCAATATTGTTGATGTTTCTGCACACGAAGTCTCTGACTTTCCAGGGCAGAGGAATGAACTATTTTTTTTTCTTGTCATGGAAAAAATGAAACTAGTGGTTGTATTGCCTTGTTATTTTTGCAACAAACATCTTGTCCATGATGTGGCATGGAAGGAAGCCAGGATTTTCCTTAGAGCCAAATACCATGAGGACACTGTGATTTTCCTCTTTCTCAAGTGTGCCCTTCCTGTTCAAAAACTTGGTTGTATGACTAGACATCTGCAGAGCATCCTTGCCTAGCAATAAATCTTTGAAAACTGAGACAAAGACATTAAAAAATTCATAAAAACAATGGGAGGCCTTGTGTCTCCATAGTGCCTCGTACCATAATGTTACTAGGTTGAATCCATAATTTATCTTATTGGAAAGAGAAAGTTTTGGAAATGGAAAACAATACACAATTACGAAAAACAAGTAGGATGACATATAAAATTGATTCAATTCTTTGAATCGTGACAACTACGAGTAGAGCTCAAACGAAATTTTCTTCCCCCAATCAGAAATACATAAAATATAAACAATTATATGGGAAATGCTCGATGTGGATGCTTGTCCCGTTATTCTTGTAACCAACCAAGCAATTTCTCGGAATGGATTTCTAAAGGAACTTACCCGCAGCCTTGTGATATCTTTAGGAACTATTGTCGGGTCTTCAAGGAAGTCCGCTAAGGTGTCGAACCCGTTATGATGTTTTTCTAGAAATTGTTTGCAGTCTTGTCATTTGAACGTCAATGTTGGGTTCGAAAATTTTAACATCTCGCTGAAGAGTCGAGGCGACAAAGAAACAAGAGAATGGTCACGCAGTGGAATAATTCTTTTTCCAGGAATATATTTTTCAGCGCACCAAGAGACCACCTCCTTAGAGTCAAAAACCTCAGGAACGCAGCCTTCACGAGTGATTCCATAGGTCCAAATCACTTTGTTTTGGGCGGAATGGGATGAATAGTAAAAGTATGCCCTGGACCACTGAAAGCTCTGGTCCTCTTGTGCGAACATATTTACTGTATCTCCACAAAAATGCCATCGACCTGGTGCCATAAGTCTACAATAATGTTTATTTGTTCTAGTTGATGAATGAAATGAAAAGTTTGAAGGGATAATATAACCCTGCACAAATTTTGGTCAAAAGCGTGTGAATGGGAGATGTCCTCGAGACTTTCATTGATTAATGACAATTTGGATGGTTGTTGCATGATGCATTGTTAACGTTAAACAATACTAATTGCATACATAGAAATGCCAACATGTTGGTTATTGCAATGAGCGATTAAGCATTATAGATTTATTGAGTGGCCCAACACGAGGACACGTGTTGGAGATGAACAATTGGAAGGGACAAAATAACTCTCCACACATATTGGTTTAATGCATAATAATGGGAGATCTCCTCAAGGTTTTTGGGCATTAATGACAATTTTGAGGGTTCCTGCATGGTCATTTGTTAGCATGAAAGGTTTCTAATCGCATAGCAAGAAAGTACAGAGGTCGCTGGCAGGGGAAAAAAGACAACTACAAAACATGGTTTCAACGTACAAGCATTGAGGGTGAGAGCGCGAGGGTCAAATTGTGTATCTCGGAACTTTTTGAGTGAAATACGCATAACAATGAAGAAGATATGGTAGGACATCCAGTTGCACAGGAAGTTAGTTGGGATGGAAGGTAGCGAGAGATACTTTGAAACATTTGTGAGCAGTGGTAGAGTGACCGTGCTGGAATTGTAGATTTCATGAACCGGGCAACGGGAGAATCCAAAACAGGTTTAGAAGGTGTCTACAAAAGAGGAAAGGTCTGGACCTTCTAATTGTATCACTCCAAACATTTGAATTCATAATCTATAACATGAAAGAGCGTATGATGTCGGAATCAGGTAGTCAATTTGTATATTGCGGAGAGTGCAAGCCCAACTGTTTCGTACGTCTGTGTCCAGTTGTCAATACTAAGAGCTAATTTAGTATTCAAAATAATTTTTTAGATATTGTTAGATAGTTCATAGGGACTAGCATCCATAAACAATGGCAATCTCCACCTTGTCAGTCCTGCATTCTGTGTGTCAATTTGTATATTGTGGAACTGCGAGTGCTATTTGGAGGACACGAAACAATGGAAGTGCAATGTTGATTCAGCCACTCCATAGTTTTGCTTGTCAATTTGTATATCATGGAACTATGGGTGCTATTTGTAGGCCACAGAACAATGGAGGTCCAAGTTTGAGCCTGCCCGCCCAAGAACCCACGATCCAAAATGTCTCTAGATATCAAATGCGAAATTTGTACATGCTCTATAAAATATCATGGGAATTAGTACATGCTCTATAAGATATCATGTGCATACTTTATAGTCCCATAATACACAGGAAGAAAAAAAAGGGAAAAAGAATGGAGTAGTTAGCAGTGGAATTGTAGATCATGGAAATTTAGAATGGAATATGTATATAACGGAAAAACATCGAAAGCATGGAAAGAAATAGTGGTCAGTCAGATTCGTTGTCTGATTATATAGATGGAGATAAACATATGTCAATCCGCCAATGCTGGAGTTGCATATTTCATGAACCGAGAAACAGGAGGATCCAAAATAGGCTGAGAAGGTGTTGGCAAAGGAGGCAACGCCTGGACCTTCTAATTGTATCTCTCTAAACATTGGAATGCATAATCTGTAACATGGAAGAGAGGACAATGTCAGAATTCAGTAGTCAATTTGTATATTGCAGAGAGTGCAATCTCAATGGATTCGTAACTCTGTGTCCAGTTGTCACTACTAAGAGCTATTTTAGTATTCAAAATAATTTTTTAGATACTCTTATATAGGGAAAAAATAAAAAAATAAAATAATTTTTTAGATACTGTTAGATACTTCATAGGGATTAGCATCCGTAAACAATGACAATCTCCACCCCACCAATCCTGCACTCCGTCTGTCAATTTCTATATCGCGGAACTGGGAGTGTTGTTTGGAGGACACAAAACAATAGCAGCGCAATGTTGAGATAGTCAGTCCAAATGTGCGCTTGTCAATTTGTATATCGTGGAACTCGGGGTGCTATTTGTAGGGCACGAAACAATGGAGGTCCAATTTTGAGCCCGCCCGCCCGGCCGAGAACCCACAATCCAAAATGTCGCTAGGTATGGAATGCAGAATTTGTATATGTTCTATAAAATATCATGTCCATATTTTATAGTCCCATAATACACAGGAACAAAATAAGGGAAAAAGGATGGAGAAGTTTGTAGTGGAATTCTAGATAATACACGGGAAGAAGAGAAGGGAAAAAGAACTAAGTATCTCACAAAAGAACATCTAGTGCTTTCTGATTAATGCAAATGCTTGCGAATGCCTGTTGAGTTCTTACTAGTTAACACATAGAGTGTACATCACAGAAGTATCTTTCATACCACTGTGTCCACTTTCCACTAGTAAGAGAATTATTGATGTATATGAGGAAGGACACAAAGTTGTTGGGGATGGAAAGCAGCAACAGATACTTTGAACAAACTTAATGTATACAAGGAACCCCCGGTGGAATTGTAGATCATGGATGTTTTTAGTACCATATGTATATAGCGAAATGATAAGCAGGTCATTTCGCAAGAGGCATCCCCGTAGCAGCGGGCATAAAATTGGCTAACTATGAAAATGAACAGTGATCGGTTAGATCCGTCGTGCGAGGATATAGATGGAGATGTTAAGGCATGAATTGTATATCATGGAAGTATCTTTCGTACCACTGTGTCCACTTGTCACTGGTAAGACCATTGTTAATGTATGTGAGGAAGGACGTGAAGTTGTTAGGTATGCATATCAACAACAGATACTTTGAACAAAGTTAATGTATATGAGGAACCCCCGGTAGAATTGTAGATCACAGATGTTTTTAGTGAAAGGTGTATATAGTGGAACAATAAGCATTTGGGCTCACAAGCACCAGCCCCGCAGAGACAGGCATAAAATTGGCTAAGTATGGAATGGAACAGTGGTCGATCAGATCTGTCTTGCGAGGATATAGATGGAGATGAAGACATGTCAGCCTGCTGTACATAGAAAGATGACTAAGTATAAAACCAAAAATCCATAATGAATGAGAAAAGAAAAATGGGAAAAGAGATAAGTATTTGAGAGTCGGGAAAACCTTTTTATTTTGTTTATTAATGGAAATATTTTTGAACCTCTGTTGGCTTCTCACTAGTAAATGCATTAAGTGCACATCACTAAAGTTCTTTGTTTGCAATATGTATATGATGAAACGAGCGACATAGGTGTTGGATATCGCGAACCCGGGGCTTGGTGTCCAGATAACTGGCTAAGTATTGGCCAAGATGAAGTTTTGATATCTATTTCAATAGTATTCATACTAGTATCTATCAATGGAGAAAGTTTTTGTATTTATCTGAATAGTATTCATACTAATATATATTAATGGATTGTTTCTATTTCAAATGTAAATGATCTCCCAATTTGCAAGATGCTCTTTGGCTCGCAAATTTTGTTGAAACCGGGAAAATTTTGACTGCCAAATGTACATAGCGCAACAAGAAACATGAATTTGCATTGTGGTCTCAACGACATAAATTCCTTATCATCTATTCATCTTGTATTCATTCCAATGACATAAGAAAATGACGACTCTCCATAAACATTAATATCTAAATTAAATTAAGGGCAATCAAAATTTGTTGTGACTTTAAGTAATTAAAGCATAAATTGCAAACTATGGAACTCCTAGGCTACAAGATGCATATGAAGGAACACTGGACATATTTTTTTAATACAAAAAACCCAAACATAACTGCCTAAGCTTTGTCGAAGAGGAAGTTTTCTGTATTTTTTTCAACAGTACTGATATTAGTATATATGCACAGATATTATCAAATAGAACAAGATGCAATTTATCCAACATACTTCACATGAACATTGTGTCAACATTTCAGCTGCCTTGTTGTAACTCATGAATTCATTCTATTTACGGATCGTGAAGAATGGGAGCAGAACGGGTCCTCCAATTTCTTTCTTTAAATACAAAGTCAACACCGCATAAGTATGGCCTATGAAAAATTATTTTCAAATGTAAAATGTAAATAAAGAATAGAGCAGGTTTTATTTAGATTGAAGTAGTGAGAAGTACAAAGAAAAGCTTGTCCTTTATGTTTAATGACACATGGGAAGAAGGTACAAAATACAATTAAAACAAATACCAAAAATTGGAAAATACTATTAAGAAATAAACCGAAATTATTCTATATTCAAATAAGATGTGTTACAAAATACAGTTGAGGCTATTTGCGACAACGATTGTGATTTCGCCTGTCATCAACCAATTAAAGATATGTACATTAATGAAGCTTCTTCACAGTTTTCTTGACATTCAAACTCTTTATTCGTAAAAAATGAGTTGAATATCAATTTTGGGTTTTGTACTTAATCGGTGTTGCGAAGTACATCTATCCTAGTTTTTTGAATACCTAGTTTCTTCTAGATATGGCCTGCTTGCAATGGTTGCTTATTCAACATTCCATTCTTTGTCAAGTATTAATTTCCTTATGTCATCGAAAAGTTGGGTTTTAAGGTGTTTTCTTTGCAATGTTATTGAGCATTCACATCCGAGACAACTTAGAAATGCGATTCAGGCCGATTTCAAAGTGAACAGAGCCGTTTTATGTCACAACAGTTAAGGCAGGGGAAAAAAATTCAAGTATATAGTGACTGGTATTCTCCCTGTATTTGATCGTTTGTTTGGTTGAGAATCTTGCCTGAGGATTTGTATGTGGAACTTCTTTGCTTTATTACAGTAAATTGGAAGAAACGTCCATCCCAAATGAAAAATGCTAATCTATTGAGGTACATAAATTCTTCGGGTAGCTGAGGTGTGGAAAGTGAATGAAATGATGTAGAATGCACCATAATGCATTAGAATATATCTTTCCTCACAGTGGGCAAGGTATGTCGGCCCACAGAAAGGTGTAGAATGTTAAAAGGTGATGCCTAATATGTGGACTTTGCAACCACATCCAGAGGAAGCCGAACAAACTTTGACAAAGAACATGGATTTATGTTAAGTTGGCTACCAGAGCCACATGCAGGTCATCAAAGTATGAAATAGAAACTCTTATAGTGATAATATGTCATTTTATCCAGCCATACAGATTTTGTTACCAGTCTCCGAGGAAGACAAATACTTGTGTGATCTCTACAATTCGATACAGTGGCCAAATATGTATTGTTGGAAGAAGATATATACTTAAATGAAGAACTATCTTGCAGGTGACCAAAAAATCCATTACAATTCCTAGCAATAAAACAAATAAGTTCAACAAACTAATTTCCAGGAAGATTTTTCAACCAACCAAAGCATCGAACATAGGGAGAACACCAAACATACTTGTTCTTTTTCTTTCTTCCTCTCTGAGTTTCTCTTGTATAACAGACTTTGTTTTTTACTCAAAGCTCATGTCACATAAAACTAGTATCTCTTCTTTCATATGCCCCTCGATCGCATCTCTAAGTTGTCTTACATGTCCATGACTAGGAACATTAGAACGAAGGCACCCTAAAGCGCAACTCTTTGATGATAGAGAGAAATGAAAATAAGTATTTAAAAGCAAGGCTGGATGGTCTTCCATACATTTTGTGTTGATTCCTTTTAATGAAATATGTTCTCGATATTTTTAGTTATTAATGCCAATCTTTTTGAATATGTACACTGAATAGTGACTAGCAGCACGTATTAAAATTCCCATATCCGATCAGATTCTCAAATCTAACATCTAAGATATGCACAATATTAAAGAGGGACGTGATGTGAAGGCCTCTGTAGGTCACAAATTTGTGAACTATGTTGAATCTTTTAAGAAAACTAAAATTCCACAAGAAAAATAAATAAAATAAAAAGTATTTTTGCCAATTCAAAATGTAGGCAAAAAGAAATTACTATATCCCATAATATTCAACTATCTATTCATTTTAATGGCAGATGTCCTCGAGCTTTCCAGTTATTAAAGCCCATCATTTCGAAATGAAAAATATTAAAGAGGGACATGACATGAAGGCCTCTATGGGAGACACTTTCATGAACTATACTGAAGCTTTGAAGAAAACTAAAACTGCAGAAACAAAAAAAAAAAAACACTAT
>JASDQU011375772.1:31064-42940 GCA_032191745.1 Picea mariana
ACTTAAGGAGGCTTGATTTGCCCTTGGTTGCAGATCGACACCATTCCTTGTGGAGACAACGACTATATCATAAGTTCTGGGTTATTTTTGTTTGCATAATTGTTTTACAACTGCCATATAAGCCAATAAAATTGTATTGTTGTTGGGTTCTCTTCCATAATAAAGTGCCAAGGTTGTCTCTACAATTTTATGTGTGCTCATGCTGTATACAATATGTTTGACTAAGTGTTTACATACAAACAGTTTGTGGAAGTTGTAAACCAAATTGTGCCATTAAAATATATGGGGATGCAAACTATTTGATAAAATTACACTACTAGAACAAATGCACTTTGTGTAGCAAGTGCACTTATCCTAGCCTATTTTCTATAAGGGATATTACAGTGGTATCAAAGTTGGTGATCTTGCTGGCCTGTGACTGCATTGATGCCTAAAAGAAGAGGGCGTGGAGGAAAACCCTTGCCAGAGTCACTAGAAGGAGGAATAAGCCAACCAGAGTCAGAGCAAGAAGGAAACATGTGGGACCATGGTGAGGACATGACTTTATAGTTATTAGGGGCCCTAGTCAAGGGGCAACAACAAATGACCAATGAGCAACGACAATTCACATAGTTCCTAACACAGTTCATTACCAACACCTAGGGAGGTTTTGATGGGAAACACCATTTAGAGAGAAACCACAAAGGAGGTAGGGCTCATGCAGAGGGTAACAATACCCATACCTCAGCTCAGAGTGGGAGCATAAGGATTCCTAGGCCCCTATTACCATAGTTCCTTGTAGAGCAACCTACAAGAACACATGAGCAGCCAGATTAGGAGCTTGATGTTACCTCCGCCTACAGGGAGTATCAGGCATTAGAGGAAGGTATCTGAGAGGCCTTGTCCTATTAAGACTTCAACAACTTCAAGCAGAGGAACATGCCTAAGGAGTGGAACAAGGCATCACAGAACCAACAAAACTTTGTTCTCATGCGCAAGGTGGGTAGGTTGACTATCTTATCTTTTGAAGGATCTGCCAAGAGCACAGCTAGAGCATGGGTGTAGAAGTTGGACACTTACTTCCAACTTAACCCAATGACTGATGCAGAGGCAATCAAATTTGCCACCCTTCACTTGGAGGGAGAAACTCATGAGTGGTGGTACCATGGGCTAGTGACATTAGGGCACGCCAACATCACTTCATACGTGGACTTCATTCAGAGTTTGATGGACAAGTTCGACAAGAAGGATCCTGAGATACACTTCAGGGAGTTGGCACAGTTGAGACAGACAGGTACACCAAATACGTACATCACATATTTTGAGAGGATGGCAGTCGTGGTGACAGACATTTTCGAGTAGCGGTTGGTGATGCTATTCACAGAGGGTCTAGCTGAGCCCTTGAGAGGATGGGTAAAGGCCTTTAGGTCAACCACATTGTAGGATGCCAACATGATGACCTAGGATATGAGGGACACAGTCTCCAAGAAGGTACCAACAAAACCCTTCATTCCTCAAGGGGGTAAGGAGACAAAGTTTTCCCAGAAGCCATGGACAGGGAAGGACATGATGGATGAGGAAACTTGAAGGGAGCTAAGGAGGAAGGAACTTTGCTTTAGTTGCAAAGAACCATGGGAGCCGGGTCACCGATGCATGGGAAAGGGGAAAGTACACTACATAGAGGTACTTTTTGATGAAGAGGATGATGGCAAGGATGAGGTAGTTCATGCACAAGATAGCGGGCAGAGCAGTGGTGAGGCAGAGCCATCACACCTTGAGGTTACGACGCAGACATAGTTGCAGGAAGGTGTTAAGAAAGTGACCATTGCCACACTTTCAGGAGTCCCCAAATATTACACCTTTAGGATTAGAGGAATTTTGCAGGGGCAGAGAGTTACAACATTGATTGATGGTGGGGCCACCCGCAACTTCATTGATGCAACACTTGTCACTAGGAGACACATCCCTGTAGAGGATTTCGAAGGTTTCTATATGGTAGTTGCAGATGGGTACAATATGACATGTACTCAGAGGATCAAGGGATTGGATGTGACATTGGGAAACTACATGTTGATTGATGACTTTTATGTTGTAGATTTGGCAGACACTCATCTAATATTAGGTGTCCAATGGCTATACTCACTAGGAGATATCCACATGAACTATTATGAGATGAGGATGGAGTGCAGGGACAAGGAAGGTCAATGAGTTGCTATGAGAGTTATGTCCACTGGAGTTCCCAACATTGTGTCAAACAAACGTATGGAGGCCATTTTTAGACATGGGGACGTGGCTTGCACAGTGGAATGTTTGATCACCGCGCAGAAGCCATCACATGACTGTCAACATTATCATGCAGACATAGAGGAGCTGCTTGGGAAACACGACAAAGTGTTCGGGCCACTACCAGTAGGTAGGCCGCCGGACAGGGGATTTGAGCATGTCATTGAGTTAGAGGAGGGTGCGAAGCCCGTGATCACCACACCATACAGGAATCCAAAGAAGTTTAAGGACGAGATAGAGAAGGCCATACAGGAGTTATTGGAGATGGGGCACAACAGGCCTAACTCTAGTCCCTTCGCTTCTTCAGTGGTATTGGTAAAGAAGAAGGATGGCACGATGAGGATGTGCATCAACTACGGGGCGTTGAATAAGAAGACCATTGAGAACCGATACCCAATACCTAGGATTCATGAGTTGCATGGGGCAATGTACTTCTCGAAGATTGATCTTCGATCGAGGTACCATTAGATCTGGNATGAGAGTTATGTCCACTGGAGTTCCCAACATTGTGTCAAACAAACGTATGGAGGCCATTTTTAGACATGGGGACGTGGCTTGCGCAGTGGAATGTTTGATCACCGCGCAGAAGCCATCACATGACTGTCAACATTATCATGCAGACATAGAGGAGCTGCTTGGGAAACACGATAAAGTGTTTGGGCCACTACTAGTAGGTAGGCTGTCGGATAGGGGATTTGAGCATGTCATTGAGTTAGAGGAGGGTGCGAAGCCCGTGATCACCACACCATACATGAATCCAAAGAAGTTTAAGGACGAGATAGAGAAGGCCATACAAGAGTTATTGGAGATGGGGCACATCAGGCCTAACTCTAGTCCCTTCGCTTCTTCAGTGGTATTAGTAAAGAGGAAGGATGGCACGATGAGGATGTGCATCAACTACAGGGCGTTGAATAAGAAGACCATCGAGAACCGATACCCAATACTTAGGATTGATGAGTTGCATGGGGCAATGTACTTCTCGAAGATTGATCTTCGATCGAGGTACCATTAGATCCGGGTCAGAGAGGAGGACATCCATAAGACAACATTCAGATGTCACTACAGGCATTACGAGTTTCTAGTCATGCCCTTTGGGTTGACTGATGCACCAACAACCTTCCATTCGTGTATGAATCATATCTTCAACAAGTAGTTGAGGAAGTTCTTACTAGTATTCTTTGATGATCTACTAATCTACAACAGAACTTGGGAGCAACACTTGAGGCATGTTGACGAGATTCTCAACATCATGGAGGAGCAGTCACTATTTGCCAAAGAGGCAAAGTGCGAGTTTGGGATGACGAAGATTCTCTACCTAGGGCATGTGATCGGTGTTGAAGGGGTAAAGATGCATCAGGAGAAGATCGAGACGATCTTAGATTGGCCCACACCCAGATCACTTACAGAGCTGCGGGGGTTCTTTGGTTTGTGCAACTACTACAGGCGCTTTGTGAAAGGATTTTCACAACTTGCTGCGCCATTAACGAACCTCACCAAAAAGGGAGCATTCAGATGGTTAGAGGAGACACAAGAAGCATTCGACAGGATGAAGAAGGTGATGAGTACTTGCCAAGTGTTAGCACTTCTAGACTTCTCGCAACCATTTGTATTGGAGTGTGATGCATCGGGAGAGGGGATAGGAGCAATGTTGATGCATAATCGACACCCCATAGCTTTCGAGAGTAGAAAGCTGAGGCAGCCAGAAAGGCTCTATCCTATCTATGATAAGGAGATGTTGGCCATCATGCATGCATTGACCAAGTTTAGACAATACCTGGTTGGAGGACGCTTTGTGGTGAAAAACGACCACAACAACCTGAGATATTTTTTGGAGTATAAGGATTTGAACGAGAGACAACAAAAGTGGGTAATTAAGGTGTAGGTGTATGACTTTGACATTGAGTATGTAAAGGGCACGAAGAATGTAGTTGCCGACGCCCTTTCCAAGAGACCTGCAGCCTTTTCCATGATGGAGATCTCAGCAGACTAGAAGTCCATTCTCTTGGTGGAGTACTCCAAGAATACATTTGCCTGTGAGCTAATGGAGGGTATTATTCATGATGATAGATACAAGGTAGTGGGTGACATCATCTACTACAAGGATAAGATCTCTCTTGTCCTTGAATCCACACTCAAGTATAAGATTCCGAAGGTAGTACATGACGTGCCAATGGCAGGGCACTCGGGATATCTGAAGACTTACATGCAGGTGAGGGAGAGATTCTCTTGGAAGGGTCTCAAGGAGGACGTGCTACGATATGTAAGGGAGTGCATGACTTGTTAGCAAAACAAGTCAGAGCTTACACCACCTGCAGGATTGCTCCAACCATTACCTATCCTAGAGAAGAAATGGGAAAGCATTTCCATAGACTTCATTACAGGGTTATCGAAGGTATAGGGCGAGGATTGTATCTATGTGGTGGTGGACCAAGTATGCACATTTTTTTTTCCATTCCTTAAGAGTATATGGTATCTCAGGTGGTGGACTTATTCTTAAGGGAGGCATTCAAACTACATGGTCTTCTGAGATACTTAGTTAGTGACCGAGACAACATGTTTCTTAGCGCATTTTGGTAGGAGTTGTTCAAGTTATCATGGACAGAGTTGACACCTAGCACTAGCTATCACACTTAGATAGATGGGAAGACGGAGATCGTGAACAAGTGGATTGAGGGGTACCTATGGAACTATGTGTCGGGGCAACAAAGGGCTTGGATAAAGTGGTTGCATCTTGGGGAGCACTGGTATAATACCACTTATCACATGTCCATCAGGATGAGTCTGTTCAGGGCATTGTATGGCTACTATGCCCCATCATTTGTCGATTTGGCGTTTGGGGAGAGCCGGGCCCCCAAGGCCAAAGATTGGTTGCAACTTGCAGGACAACCATGACATCTTGAGTCCTAAAGGAGAACTTGCAGGTTGCTCAGAATCAACAGAAGATGTACGCAGACATGCAGAGGGTGGAGCGCAACTTTGAGGTTGGGATGTAGTCTTTCTCAGGTTGCAACCCTATAGACAGTCTTTGCTGAAGAAGAGTGGCGTGGAAAAAGCTGAAGCCTCGCTGCTATGGACCATACAGGGGTGATCGAGAGAGTTGGAGAGGTAGCCTATGAGCTGGAGTTGCTTGAGGGTAGCAGGATCCACAACGTCTTCCATGTGTCTTGCCTCAAGAAGGCATTGGAACAACAGGTCACCCCTTCAACAAATCTTCCTCCACTAGCTGAGGAAGGACAATTGGTTTTGACTCCTGAGAGGGTTATTGATGTTAGAGAGAGGAGGCCGAGGAGTAGAGTCATTCATGAGTACTTGGTCATTTGGAGAGGGTTTCCCGTCGAGGATGCCACTTGGGAGGGAGAGCAGATTCTGCAACATCTTGATTTGGAGTTGCTTGGGGACAAGCAATGTCGAGAAGGGAGGACTGTGATGTCCCCTTCCTCTTGATCGCAATGAAGGATGACTCAGTAGCCTATACGACTCCTGTAGGCTATAGTCAATGGGAAAAAGGGAGTCACGTAGATTTATTTAGTGTCACTGTGTTAGAAGATGTTATAAAAGTAACATTGGATAAAAAAAAGATAAATTATTAATTACTTAAACATTAAAAAGTAATTTTTAATGTTTAAGTGAAAATTAAAGGAGAAATAAGGGTGAGGTTTGATTTGGTCAAAAAAGGGAAAAATCTAGAAGGCTCGGAGGAAGAATAAAAAAAAGGGGTAGCTCTTCACTTTGGATTATGATTTGATCTCTTATTGGAGTGCTCTCGAGAGCTAAGTTTTCGTTGGGGTTTTGACAAAACCCTTCCACCATTTGAGTTTAGTTTCGGAGATGCAAAATCCACCCTAGCTAGACAAGAGGGGGAATCCACTCAGGATTTCCTTGGAGGATCATCCTTTGCAGGTTGTTTTCAGAGTATCGATTTGCTTGGAGGGCCGATCTGGTTTMTCTGCAGGGTTGTGGTTAGAAGAAGGTCGTGTGGCTATCATTGAGGACYGATTTACCTCTCGGYAGGATCGTGGGTACCTAGGAGGTTTGCWGGAGTTGTCCAGGAGGATCGAAACCCTCCTTAGTTGCTGGATCATGGAGGTTAGTGTGCAGTAGGGCACTAGAGCTGGGCCGTGARCCCTTTGTGGATCCRTGCRGGCCAGGAGAGGCCCGTGGATCTCTTTGCAGAAGCCACAGAGTTAGGAAGGGGGCCACAAGCCTCTATTACAGAATCATGGAAGAGGGCGTGAAGGTTGCAGCAGGTCGAGTGGCCATTTCTGGGTACTTAAGGAGGCTCGATTTGCCCTTGTTTGCAGATCGACATCATTCCTTGTGGAGACAGCGGCTATATCACAGGTTCTGGGTTATTTTTGTTTGCATAGTTGTTTTACAGCTGCCATAGCAGCCAATAGAATTGTATTGCTGTTGGGTTCTTATCCATAATAAAGAGCCAAGGTTGTCTCTACAATTTTATGTGTTCTCATGCTGTATACAATATGTTTGACTAAGTGTTTACATACAAACTGTTTGTGGAAGTTGTAAACCAAATCATGCCATTAAAATATACGGGGATGCAATCTGTTTGATAAAATTACACTACCAGAACAAATACACTTTGTGCAGCAAGTACAATTATCCTAGCCTATTTTCTATAAGGGATATTACAGAAAATCTTTTAAGAGGAGGACTGAGACACCAGTATTTTTCATGAAAGAACATGCCCAATAAGATCTTGTTTTGTTTTCATTTAACTGCCTCCTTTCTTTGCAATGCTGATGTAATACTTGACTCTGCTCAACAATATCTTGTTTTGTTTTCATTTTAACTGCCTCTTTTGTTTGCAATACAGATGCAATACGTGACTCTTATGTTCTGTTTGAATTATCTATCCAATGCCTGGTTCTATTTCCAGTCTATTATTTTGACATCATTAACGGCCCTATACTGGGAGTTTATTTTCTTTTCTTCTATGTACATTGAATATTTGATAACCAATGTTAGTTTCGTTCGTTTTTTTTGTCTGGCTTTGGCCATAATTTATATCATTTTATATGCTATCTGGTTCATAGTTTTATTTTTGAATATATTTCATTGCTTTGAGTTTGACATACAAAGGTGACTTCTATATTCAGAAAAATACAGATTAAAGTTACTCCTTCGAGACTATAGCAAATAAGTTCCTCGTGGCCACTTGAATTTCAAGTTTCAACTCTTTAAATTGCTAATAGAAAAAATGTTTCTTTCATAATCCTTTTTGCCAGAATTGAAAATAGCTTGAAAAATGTCAAACAATCAGATCAGTAGTTTTCTCCATTCAGCAACAAAGGTCTCTAAAAATTTGGCAGGCAGAATAACATTTTGAAAATCTTCATATCAAAAGAAATTTCAACAGCTGGATGGTACAAGAGAAGTTCCTATCCCAGAATGATGCAAAAATTCTTAAAATCTGAACAAGGTGATCTATATTCTAGTGAAAAGGACATCTCAGTTGAGTGGACAGGCATCTGGAAATTTTAGATTGACTTTCCACGGCAGCAAAGGTCAATCCAAACCTTAAATTGAACAAGATAGATTCCCATGTCAATATGGAACTGAGAGGAGCTTGATAAAAATTGCAAAAGCTTTGATGAGACAAGCACACATATGCAATTACTCACTTTCACATGCTACATTACACGTGTGAAATTGTTCTTGAGATGGTTGTTGTCTTTATTTGTTTTTTTTTTCCCATATAACCATGCATGGGAAATCCCTCGAGACGTCACCGTTGTCAATGGGTGGTAACTAGGGCAAACTGTCGGTGACTAATTTCCGAGCACCCAACCCTAAGGGGATCAAGAGAGTTGAGCCCATGACCTCCCCAACTTGGAGAAGAGATCTCACGTTTTGGCTCATGACTGCTTGAGCTAACCCTTGGGGCTGGTTGCTATCTGTTTTTATATCGATAATGATTGGAATCCATGGATTCTCAAGAGAAACCATAATAGGGTTTGTGATACTTTTGGTAAGGCACAGTAAATATGATGTTTTAGGAGATTGGAAAGTGAGTGTTGCAGCTTGAAAAATGTGTCCCATAAATGGGTTGAAATATTTGTAAAAAGGATAAGGTATCCTATTAAGGTCCACTCAAACCAATTTGGCCTTATTAGACATGTGTCAAGCTCCTTTGATTATGGTGGAAAACCAACTTTGGGAGGTCAAACACTTTCTCACACACACAAGGTCTCTACACATGTTAGGGCTTGGACTAGTTTGTTGTGTTGATCTCCTAGGAGATAGGTAGGTGAGCTTCTATGTTGCCTATGACCTATCTTTAGAGGTTAAGTTGACATGCTCTCTTATTCACTGTTTTCCATTTTTCTTATTTTTTTTCTATGTATTTAGGATTATAGTACCCCCCCTTTTGGAGATTCATTGTCCTAATGAGTTCATATCCTCTCGCAAGAGTAGGGATTTCATGTAATAAATGATTTGAAATAGTACAATTATTTTATCGAGGTAGATTTGTGTTGAAGGTTGTGTTGTAAGGGAGGGAAACTATTTTCTTGAGTATTGATGACACTATTATCCTTGCAATAAAACATTTGATAGAACTTTGTAGAAAGAGGTTAGTATACAGTGCAACTTACCACGATTTTATGGGGAAATTGGTGACACATGTTTCGTTGGATGCTTTGAGTGAGAGGTGATGCATCTGGGAAAGGTAGTGGACCCAAATTAGTCCTTGCTTGCTTAGCTTCACACCTGTTAACCCCTGGATTTTCTCCCTTGAAAATCTTGAGGGTTAAGAGCTAGCATGGTTATATTTGGCTAGCATTCAGACTGTTGACCTAGATTGAACATTTACGTGAGCCAATGGTTGGTTCACATCAGAGACAGGTACATGATCGGTGTAGTGGTGGTTTTTGCTTCAGAGACAGAGTTAGCATAGTTTTCCATGGATTTGAAAGAGTTTGCTATTTTTAGCAGGTGTCCTCTACTTTTAGGAGATAGTGTTCAGAGACTTGCATGTCAGATTTGAGCATATAGTTTTGGTCCTTGCATGATTTTGAGCTCGATGACACTTTTTCCAGGTGACATGCAGACACTTTCTTTTTTTGGTAGGTGGAGATCGGGGGTCAGATGGTGATTCTAATTGCATTTCCGGATTCCTTATAGAAAATCCAATCCGATGAGCATATTTTCATCGACTTTTGAGGACTTGCTATTTTTAGCCATGTCTATTTTTAGATGTGCGACATTTGGTAGTGGTCTCCCAATCATCCCAGACATATTTAGTGTTTTCCTATTTTTTAGGGTTGGACTGCTATTTTTAACAATTACTATTTATAACAGGGGTGGTCACCTTCCAAGGTGACAAGTGGTAGAGTTAAAATTCTGACAAGTGGTAGTATGAGAGTTTAACATGTGGCACATGAATCAACAGTGAGTTGGGCGAATATCTCATGGACATGGGGTGCACCTCTTGAGGATATGTGGCTTATGATGAGTTGGCATTATTGGTTGGCAAGTGGAGTTGACTAAAGAGAAGACTTCCCCTCTCCTTCACTTGAACTTTCCTTATCCATATTATTAGCACCATTATCCTTGTGTTCCCTAACTCATGCGCTCAATCCCTACTTTTTAGGGTGCGTTAATCCCTAAACTCATGTGCACTCTCCCTTTCCTTCATCTACACATGCACACTCAACTCTCTCACTTTCCATCTCCCATGCGCCTATTCTTCCTTTATTTCCACTTGGGCGCATTCTCCCATGCATTACCACGCTTGTGTGCATGTTTTTCTCTCCCTCTTAGCTCACACATGCGCCCCTTTTCCTCATATTTTCTCCTCCCATGTGCATCCTCTCTCATAATAAATCTCCCATGCACATCTTTCTTCATATTTCTTCTTGCCATCCACCACTCCCCTCCTCCACTCACCATTACCCTCACTTATCTACTTCTCCTCACCTTCATGCGCATTACTACTCTCCCTCGCATGTTTTCTCTCTTCCCTTGCACATTGTTTCCTATTTTTTAGGGCACATCCCCTCATTGTGTTATTTCCCACGTATGCCACTTAACTCCATGCTTTTCTTTGATGCACTTATCCTATGCGCATGCTCTCCTTTCCATGCATTCTCTTACCCATTCCTCATGCGCTTTGACCTCTCATGTGCCCTCCTATTCTTCTTTTGGGAAGTGCGCCCTCTTTCTTATTTATTGAGGCTTCTCCTCAGTGTTCAGGGTCACATCTTTTGCAACGACAACAAACATTCTCTCTCTCTCTTTCTCTCTCTCATTCTTCTATACTCTAGCTTCTAGTTCTTTGTGTGAAGATAGCCACTCTATCGATTTTTGTGCTTGTTTTCTGTGGTGCAATCATCCCTTTGGTAAGACATTAATAAATAATTATTGTTCTCGTACCAAGCTTTTGGTTCTTGTCGGTATTGTGATTTAATTTTTGCATCAATTAGAAGTTTTCAGCCTCTTATTGTGGTTAATTTCGACCTTTTAGTTGCACTTTCTTTCACTTTCTTATGCATCTTTTTAACGTTAACGTTGCAGGGACTCTACGAAGTGAAATTTACCATTATTTTCCTAACGTCTTGGGTTGTTTTACACACTGTCCATGTTGATGTATTTAACATCAGACATGTACTTCCATGTCGGTTTGTGTCTAACATGTGGGAGTCACCATTATTGCTTCTCGGGATTTAGGAGTTTCAATTTAACAAAGTGATTATTAAAGTTAAATCCCTATTATGATTAATGGAGTTTAATTAAGTTAAATGCCTAAGCTTTTGGCATTAATAACTTAAGTGAGTTAATTAAATCTTAGCCATTAGATCTAAAGTAAAGGTGAGATTTATTCTCATCCCTTGATCACTTTGGATATTTAGGGTTTTGGATTTAGGGTAAACTCAATGTTATAAAAGGCAGCCTAAGTGAGAGGAGTAGACATACAGATTGAGTGAGTGATATCTCATTGATTGGGTGAGAAGGACATTTCTTCCAAGTGTGTAGGGGCACGGGTCAAGGAAAAGAGCAAATGGGCAACAAAGGAATATCAGTCAAGTGTGTTAGGGCTAGACTATTTTGCTGCATTGTATTTTCCTCAGGTGGGCCATTATCCCAGGACGAGAGCCCAAATTTTATGAATAAAATCAACAAGGTATTGGTTTTCCCTTTGAGGTTTTTGCTAGGGTAATTTACCCATAAATCTTGTGTGCAATGTGTATGGTTTCATTATTTATGCTTTCGCTATAATGTTTTGTTAAAACTTAGTTCTGCTTTTATTCAATAGTTTTCTTAATGAGTTAATCTATAGCAAGGGTTTACTTGGAATTAACTATTGGGTGCCGGGTAAAGGGAAATTAACAGTCCAAGACATTTTTTGCTGCTGTTTTTATTGTTCTATTGCAAAAAATCAGACTTAAATCAGCAGTAGGGCACTTAGGGACACCCCCTTGAGGTTGGCACGCACTAGCCCAAACAGGGAGGAGGTTTGCCAGTGACACTTAGGGCATTCTCTCTTAGAATTAGCCTCTTTTTCATCGCTGATTTATGTTATATCAGATCTTATTGGAGGGTGAAAAAGTGTGCTAACAACACCACATAGGTTAATTTGCAGAAAAGAGGAATAA
>JASDQU011375773.1:0-10630 GCA_032191745.1 Picea mariana
TTCTTTTGTGACAATATGTTTTTTTGATGGCATGCATGAGCATGTGGTTCCTTATTATTCGAGATGACGTGATGACAATAATGTTATTTTATAATGATGACATGTGACAATTAGCATGTGGATTATTTCTTATAATATGATGATGTTATGATTATATAACTAATGCATTGGTTTCATTTTGTGAAGTGGTGATCGACAAAAAATCCACCAATGGGCCAAGAGGGACAATTCATTCAATGATCTCATAGGAGTACTTACCTATGAAGAAGAATATCTACAAAGTAACACCTTGTGCGCTAGAGAAAAACTCAATCAGTAAACCTATGCCATTGATTATTTTTCCTTACATGATGATTGATGGATATGTCATCATCTTGAGAAGGCCAAAGAGATTGAAACTGGAGTTATGATGTTGAAATATAGAAGAAGGATTGGAGTTGTACTCATTGGAGTTATGTGGTTGGATTTCAATGCTTAGGGTTGAGTAACTTGTAGGAGCCGAGAAGAATTTTTAGTTCAACCTTCAATATTCCTAGAGTATGGCGGTTAGTGTACTATACCAGATGCTTGCTTGGGTAGATGAAGCCTTGGGCAGGCCGATAGGTTTTAAGCCTAATGTTGAAATTTAGGAAGAGGGATAGATTTGTATCCACACTTCCCCTGAGTCGTGAAGTGGAATATTGATACCTATTGTAGTCACTTCGGTGGATCTTATACTAGTTTAGTAGAGAGTTCCTATGAGGAAGATATGGGAAGAAAGTAAAAGTATATAAGGAGCATAATTAAATTTAACTTCGGGACAAACTTCCTTGAAGTGGGGGAGTATGTAATGCACCATGTGTGTGTGTGTGTGAAAATTTTATTTAATCCAATACTTTGGTGATGAAAATGAATAAATAATTAACTAAATATATAAGGAAATACTACTACTAATAATAATATAGTGATCTCTCAAATATTGAGTGATAAAAGAAACAACCAACCACCTCTTTCTCTTACATGTGGAGGATATAGTTCATTTTGATGTATTCATTGAGCACCAACTTAACCCTTTATTTTCATAGTTTGGCAACCCCTCTACATTTTTAATACTAAAATCATCAATTCATTTCCCTACCCTTCATTCCTCACACCACTTGACAAGTCCTTTACAGAGTCTAATTTCCTACCTTCAATGGAAGCTCCCTTAGTACCAACATCAACTATAGTCCATAAACTAGTTGATACTCTTAGATTTGACAAATTGTTTGAAAGTGATTCATAGAAACCCTTATAGTTTCCCTTCCCTACAACATACCCAAACTTGTCTCTTCTATCAAGGGTCTCGATATTTTCGATTTCCATAAGCAATGACCTTCCATGGCATTGTTTGAGGTTGATAATACCACCCTTACATGAGTTGATCCATTCGGAGTTAACCTTCGTACTATTAAATTTATTGCCTCCTCTAACAAGGACCATAGAATTCACCACTCCCTTCTCTCTTATAGTTTGAGCACTACCCTCATTTGTTAAAACAATATCCTTGTGGGTGATACTTCATGCTTAGGCAATTTGAGATATAGAGGCAATTCTATTGCTCCCTTCCCATTTGAAAAACTACTATCACTTTGAGGAACCTAATTAAACCCTAGGTCATTAACCGAAGCTAAAGGAGATCCTCAAAGGCATCCATTCCTATTTTAGATTCTAAATAGTTCTTCATGAGTAGGTAAAATTGACCATCCTCCACAAAGTTCCTTTGGATATTCCTCATAATCTAGATGCTCATAGTCTTCCTCCATCAAAATAAATCTTCACTTAATACCATACATATATTAACACATACCATTATTTATCCATATCTTTAATCTATGGAAAAACTCGTACAAATCTCCATAAGTGTTTGAATCTTTTTTTTTTTCCAAAGAAAAAAAGCACAACTTTTATTAAAAGAAATACAAATTTCATTTTGAATAATGCATATAGAGAACATGCATTTAAGTCTAAGATAGCTTTCATCCCTAAGAGGAAGAAAATCACAACAAAAATGGCCCTCAAAAAGCGACCTCAGTACATATGAAGTTAACACAGGAAATAACCATCGATCTCAGATAGTAAATGACATAAAGCATATCGGAAGAGAACCTGGACTAACCAGGCCAGAGCGGCAAAAAACCCCCTCGAAATAAGGATCCAAAGGGACAACAAGAGAACCTTCCAACACTGAGGAGGAAGCCAAAAGCCGCACGCCCTAGACAGACCTCAAAGTGTTGATCCCAACAACAAAAATCAAAACTGCATGCCCATAAAAGTAGGATCTCAAAGCTCTAATACAAACTCTGCCAAAAAGAAACAGAAAACCTAAGCATCTGCTTTGCACCACAAACCAGAAGGGCATGCAGGGACCCCCAACCACCATGACCACCGAGAAAACCCTGACATTGCATCAAGCCCTGAACATACCAGCAGGGATGGATTGGTGAGGAACATACCCTCATAAAACTTTGAAAAAACCTTTGCCCACTTTAAATGTTGAAGAAAGAATAGACCAGAATCCCGCAGACGACAGATCAAGCTCCAAAACACGAATCTGAAGGCAACTAGAGGAATAAAACAAAAAAAACGGCACACCCAAAAGCAAGACAACAAGCTCCGCACCCAGACGCACAACCTCCAAACATCTCACCAGGCGTAGAAACCCTCCGCACGACAAAAAGACTGAGCCTTCACAACTGAACCCAAAGGCGGACGACCCACATCATGGAGAACGTGGCCAAAACCTAGGAAAAATACATGGACTCTCTCAACCGAGGTAGCAGACGAGCCAACACCTATTGACTCTAGCCTAAGGCCACACCAGAGGAAAACGCGTAGAAGAAGCAGGGAAAAAAAACGTAGACTCTTGCAGCTTGCAGCTAGGGTAAACCCTAGCCGTGGCCGCAGAGCTCCTAACCATAAGTGTTTGAATATATTAATGTTCCCTCAGTTGAATTAAGTTATATGTGAATTCTATTAATGGAATGATTTATTGGATGACAATTTTAGATCAATTGTTCATGAAAATGAATTATGGTTGAGATTTCATGAACAAATTATATATAAATGTTAATTTTAACTTCAATCATTAATAATGTTAAATATAAAATTGTAATGCATGAAAAATTTAATAAGATTGTAACTAAACTTGCACTAAAAAAAAATTGCAAATAAAAAAAAATGTTTTGTTTAGAGTGTAAGCTTATACATTCAAGGAAAATTCAAAGTATATTACATTATTATAAAAAAATAAAATAAAAAATGCTTTAAAATATTTTTATATTCTTTAAAATATTTTAATGTTAAAATACTAATTATTGAAAGCATTGATACACTAATTTTATCCTAATTTACACTCAATCATACTAAACTTGTTTTTGTTGTTATAATCACACACAATTACATGATAAAAAAAAAAAACAAAAACTTTTACAATACTTAGCTTTTCTTTTAATATTTTAAAAAATAATTTGAATTTTTCTTTTACTATGTAAGAAAGGACATTAACTATTTAAACTTTTCTTTTACTATTTAAAAAAAATACTTTGAACTTTTATTTTACTAACATTAATGATTCTTTAAACATTCAATAGTGCTTTAACGTAAAATTTGCAACTAAAAAGTGGATATACTCATTCTTTGGGAAATGGATATGCAACAAATTTGGTTGCCACTCTCTATCTCATTCCACCCGAATAAAACTTAAGTGGTTATATTGCTTTTTCAAACTTGACATAAACCTTTCATACTGTCCAACTATATTTTATATTTATATGATTTGCAACGGAATAAATTAAACAAACTATCCCATTTTATTTTGATACATGTATTAATGTTTTTATAACTCATTTATGCTTATTGTAATGTATCTAGTTTATTAGTCCCTGCCGCCTATGGCATGCACTATTAGTAATTGGTATGTCGTTTTTTACTGAATTTGCATGCACCTTTATGTCTTTATTTCCTCCATAACCTATAGTTTTAGCTCGATGTTTTGAGAAATACTTTTTCCTCAAATATGAAATGTCGATAGTTTTGAGAAACACTTTTTCCTCACATATGAAATGTCGATAGTTTTAGCTCGATGTTTTGAGAAACCCTTTTTCCTCGCATATGAAATGTCGATCGTACATTTTGTTTACCGATTAGAGAATTCGAGGTTTTATTTAACCTCATGTTTTATTGAGAAAGATAGGAGCTCATCTATGCGCCATGGAGATTTTTGAACTCAATAAAGCACTCATAACCTTGAGGTGAGCATCTTTATTGAGTCTTATTGTAATGACAACAATGGGTATCGGTCTTGATAGTTGTTACAACAGGTGTCACGGTCCTACTGTTGGTGTTAGAGATTTCTCTTGATTGCAAAAGAGAAATGCCTAACACATTTTGAATTGATTATATGGTTGGGAATGGGTGGCTCAAGGTTTAGAGAAGAATATAGGGAAAAACTATAATAGTAGCATATCAGTGAGCAAAGCCATTGGGCATGGAGTCTTTCGTGATATTCCATGGATCACAAGCAGTGAAACTAGTTATCAGACATATTGGATTTATGTAGAGAAATATATAAGAATACAAGGAAACAAATATGAAATATAGAGATAAACTATGCTAGTTCAACTCTACAGATTCATAGATTGAATACTCAATAAACAAAATTGCTTTTTGAAACTGAATAATGACACTTGAATGAACACATGAAACATGAGAAAATACAACAAAGCTTCACTGCACAAGGATCCATAAATCATGAACAATTTCTGATGCTCAAAACCTGCTATCTCATTCAAATGGGAAGAAAATACAATATGAAAAATAGAGAGGTTTTTACAAATTAGGCTACTAGCAACATAACTCTCAAGAATTTTTGATAATGCAATATTACAATAAGACTTAGCCCAAAAAATCCTATAAATTTGATAGAGTCTATGTATTCTTAAAACACTCTCTTCCAAAAGGAAGATTCCACCCCCACCCCGTCCCCCCTTCCATTACATTCCCTATTATAGAGTTTATAACACATTACAATATTCAAGTTGTTACTAGTTTTTTGGAAATGAAATCTAACATAGACTAAAATAAAATCCATCTCGAACTGCCCGCCTTTGGAAATAAAATAAATCCCTTAAATTTGGAAATTTTCTTTGACTATTGACTCTTCTCCTTCAAATGAGGAATTCTTGGGACTATTTCCTTTTGATCTACCATCTGTATGCTTTCCTCTAGAATCTTGAAGCTGCCAAGTGCTTTGCCAGCTAGCCATCATTATTCGATACTGCTTGAGGAATCATCGATCCACAAAATCTCCTGAAGGACACCAATGGGACTGAAATAAAGACCAGAATGAGCATTCAGATATGAGTACATTCATCCCAACAGTCAAATTTAAATCAATTTTCATCACCATCTTTGTACAATTTCCACTACAGAACATGTAACTAATTACACTGCTGAATTTGAGTGTGTAGTGTAGGATCTATCTTAGGAATCACAAAAGAATTGTCATTGTTTTCTTCTTCATTCCATTGTTTAAAATTCTTCAAACTAGGAAAAAGTTTTTTAAGTGGATAAAGCTACTGCATCCAAATCCTTGCTCTTTTTATGTCAACAAAAATAATCTCTCGAGAGTTTAAGCAAAGGTTCTCCCTTTCAAAGTTTATCAATGGCTTAAATGGGTGGTCTTGTCCAGCATCATAGAAGCCATTGGGTAAATGATCATTGACACCACAAAAAGATTCAATGCTATAATTTTGAGATGCCTAGGAGAATTCCTCCATTGATCTTCTTCATTTGTTGGGCTTAGAATTATTGATAAAACTACCATGACGCTTACATGGTTTGGAAAAGTCATCATTATTGGTCTTAGAACAACCATATAATTGACCTTCTATTTTCTCAACCATATAAGCGTTTTATTTATTTCTATTTTCTCAATTTCTTCTTCTTTTTCGAGTTCAATGGTCTCACTCACGCTTTTATTTTCCATGTCTTTATATGCTTTCTCCAAGAATGTGCAGTTAGCTTATTTCCTTTTTCAACTCTAGCTATATAAACTTCACAGGAAATTCAAAGGGTTTTAGCGAGTTACGGAGGAATAACCAAGTTTGTCCCATTAAAAAATCTAAAACATCGCTACAATATTTAATGGGTCACAAAATGTAGCACCAACATTAGTAACATACCCTCTACTCATAGGAAGCATTATGGATATACATATTCTGTGCAAAGAATGATTGATATATTTCAGATCAAAATAGAAAATCAAGATTACGATTATGTTCACTGAACAAGTTGTCTAACGGATGAGACGACCCAACAAAATTTGAACGTTGGCATTTACATAAATTCTATTCTCATGATTGAAATATTACACAAGAGATCTCACAGTACATATGGAGCCTGAAAATCTTAAAAATCAGCTTTATATAAAGAGGGCTTAGAGTTCCAATGTATCATACAGAAAAATTAAAAAGAAAAATACAGTGGCCAACATTCGCACCTAGACACTTAAAAGGAAAAAATTATTGTTTAATTTATGTTAATTTGCATTTTGTAGTATATAAATTAAGAAATACACATATATAATATATATTCTAAAATATATATTATTAAATGCTTGACTTCAGAGGGTACAATACACCTGGGAATATATACCACTGAATGCATCAAATACCACTTCTTTATGTTTGAACATTCAGGTACATATAAATCCGTATGGTCATGCAATGGCCTACCTAGGCAAAAACAATCAATGACCATAAAATTTCATTGAGATCACCATAGTTTCCTCACCGTGAATTACCTTTATTTCTCTTGAATTTCTGAATTCTAATGTTTGTTGAGAACCATCACTTAATCGAAAGCTTAGATATACCTCGGATGGCTACAAATCATAGATATGCAATATTTGATTAAGAAACCATTGTTTTACTGTGTGTTACTCATGATGTAGTTATATTAATTAGAACTTGCCTCCGATGCCTATTGATGTGTTCTCTCTTCCTCTATATTTCAACCACCAAATTGCAACCACCAAAGGGATTAACKAAAGGGCTATGTGTGCAAAGGATAGCTMGTTTTGTTAACTAACAACTAGATTATTGGTTAACCATGATTCAAGTTACATCAAACATTCAAAGCCATCATCCAGATAGATTATCAAGCCACCAAACAATTTTTTAGAACACTTGTATCATCCTATGTCAAATCAACATTAGTGGYAGATAGAATCAAAGTCACCTTGGTAAATGCATATCATGCATTCCTTGGCATTCAAGAAGAAGTTACTATTGAYTRCGTATAAATTGAATACATGGGASATTCTCCAAAAGAAACGCTGCATTGGGCCAAACTTTTTCCACTTGTGTCACTCGGATGCTGAAACTGCAGATCATCTTTTCATTAGTTGCACCTTTGCCAGAAAAGTTTGGGACATAATTAATTTGACACTCAACATCAAATCCACTTGGGAAGGGCCCAACCTCTCGAGCTACTTTGACCACTGGTCTCTTAGAGAACATAATCATAAGAATCTCCCTTCCTTGGTTTGTTGGACTATTTGGCTAATCAAGAATACAACAATTTTTGAAAATGGAATCCCTTCCATTGACAATACAGTTTACAAAACTCTTGCCTTTTTTAAATCCTGGAACGAGCTTCACTCATCTAAGACTAGGTTGTAGTACAACAAACAACCCCTTGACTTAGAGGACATCCCCACAGGCTGGTTTGACGGAGCAACACAATCTAATGGCGAACATAGTGGCGCTGGAGGACTGATAAGAATCACAGAAAACTCCATCTATAAATGGACCTTCAACTATGGACTGGGAACCAATACCAGGGTTGAATTATTGGGCGCTCGGGCTATGCTATACTTGGCTTCCAGACTTCATATTGAAAACCTCCAAATCCTTGGGGATTCCAGTATAATTGTTGAGTGGTTGAACAAGCTGGACGATCTCCAAGAAGTCTCTCTCTCGGCTTGGAAGGATAGAATTAGACTTATTCAACTTGCTTTTAAAAATCTCATTTACATTCACATCTATCACCAACACAACAAATCAGCGGACCAACTCTCAAAGGCCACTCTCCAAGCAAAAGTGGGTATCATAACATATAACCACTGGATAGATGGCCATGAGGCCCCTTCTCATTTTTTATCACTCTTTTAAGACTAGCTTCTCTCCCTGCATTGGTCTCCTTTGATCTGAAATCTGTATTTTACCTTGGGTCACAAAAGAATACTCTATCTTTTATAGATTCATATTTTTTGCTTGTCGGGATTGCTCTCCCCCAACAGCTTATTTTGTTTTCTTACTTGCCTTTTCTTCTATTTTGAACTTTCCATCCTCGTTGGTCGAGAGACCACTATAGGCGAAAGTTGTTTATCTCTTTACATTAGCTACTTCTGCTGCATTTGTAATCTTTGTTTCGGAAAACACATTATATTTTAATATAATGGAGAAATTTTCCCTTTGGAAAAAAAAAGAAGAAGTTGCGGTGTTATGCTCATGTTTAATTATTTTCAAATTTTTTTAAAGGAAACTAGCACATCCCAAGAGTTTACATGTGTGGAAACTATCATATCCCAAGAGTTTGCACATGTTGGGATGGAAACAAGTTTCCTCTTCCAATTGTCACAGGTACTTGCTGCCCTTTGCAACTAGGCTTGTTCTTTATGGACTAAGTTTCATTAAACCTGGTTGTAACAACCAATATGTTCTGAGCCTATATAGAAGTGAGTGTAGAAGCGAGGATTTAGTGAGAACAAACAATATTATGGGGGTAAACTAGTAGATTTCAAATGAAGTTATAGTTAAAACCATATAGCATAAACTGGGGATTATCGTTTTCCTTGAATACAAACTAAAATGTAGAAATGCAAAGAAACAAGCTTAGGCTACACTATTAAAAATAAATTTTAAAAGTAACACTTTACATCTTCTAGTGCATATAGACATTTTCAGTTGGGAAAATCAGTAGATGGTAAATAATGGCAAATAATATAATTTGAAAAATAAAATGGTGGCAATATTAATAAATAACAATTATTTGCACGTGAAAATAACAATAGTTTGAGTCGGTCTAATGGTTAAGAACATGTGTTTTTTCCTATAAAAACTATTTGCACTTGAAAATAACAACAACTTGAGTGGGTCTAATGGTTAAGAACATGTGTTTCTTCCTATAACAATTAATTGCGCTCGAAAATAACAACATCTTGAGTTGGTCTAATGATTAAGAACATTTGTTTCTTCTTAAGAGGTCACAAGTTCAAATCCAGAGGGGGGTATGGTATGTACACCTATGTAGACTTTAGAAGATATAATAGGCATGAAATAAAAAGAATCACCACAGATTATTTAGAGAATTTGTACACTCCGTAAAATGGTGGTGTCTTGGGCATCACCACCCAATCCCTAGTTTTTTTTCCATGCTATAATCACAGTCACAACTCCGCTAAATCCAATCCCTACTCCTAAATCTAATGAAATCAATGACACATGTTCATCCACGTAACTTAACCATCACCTAACAATGCCTCCCACTTTGTTTTTTTGTTCTTGTATTTTTGTTTCATTGCATGCTTGTAGAGGAAAACCACATAAACACTTGTTTCTTTCAAATGAAGTGGCATTCAAAGTGTCAAATTTTGCTCCTAGTGTGATTCTCCCACATAGTCTATTAGATGAAACATCCAAAGATTCCAGGGTGGATAAATTAGAGATATTTTGAGGAATCTCGCCACTCAAATCATTTTTGGCCAAGTCCAATTGTTCCAAAGTAGATATATCACCAAGAGATGTAGGGATTTTCCCTTCCAACCAATTTCTTGATAAATTCAACAACCACAGGCCACTCTAATTTCCTATGCTTAGAGTATTTCTCCCATAAGATTATTATTAGACAAATCCAATATTGTGTTTTTGACCAACACATATGTCATAATATACTCCGATATTTTGATGAAAATATGTACATCGACATAGAGTGTATTACTATTGAATTTGGAAGACCTAAGGATTTTGAATCCTTGAAGTGTCTCAAGATTGGAAGGTATTATTCCTCTAAATTTATGGTTGGACAAATCCAATACCTACAATGTGGTGATATTTGTGACCCATTCAGGAACACTACCATGAAACTTATTATAGTCAATTCTTAGATCTCTTAACTCTTTCAAAGGGGCGAGGTGCTTAGGGAGCTCACTTGTAAATCTATTTTTCTTGAAATACAAGTGAAGTTGGGTACATTGGACCAAAGATGTTGGTAGAATCTCGTATAAGCTATTAGAATAAGAAGAGAGAATTTCTCTACAAATTGGAAATTCTATGTCGAGATTTCCACTTAGTTTATTCTCAGACACCTTCAATATTTTTTGAGCAACGCACTTATTTAAATTGGTTGGCATTATCCCTGATAACAAGTTGTTACTCAACATCAAAACCGTCAGAAACTTGGAGTTTCTTAAAGAGTTGCGGATCTTTCCATTCAACTTGTTTCTTGACAAACCCAAGTTCTGTAGGCCCACACATTCTCCCATATGCTCAGAAATTGTACCTGTGAGATTGTTGGAATTGAGATAAATGTGTTCAAGCTTGCCCAA